>VWYK01047126.1:42596-60975 GCA_013399775.1 Semnornis frantzii | reverse complement strand
CCCCCAAAAAAAAAAAACAAAGCTGGATTTCACTACACCTGGGGGCACCTCAACTTTCCTACTGAAGACAGATTCCTTCCAGAAATCGAGTTTGTTAGTTTAAACAAAAAACAACCAAACAATAAGTTGTTAATTTTTGCTTTTAACTGTTTTTAACAATTGGTTGGACAGTACTCTCTGTATATTTGAACTCAGTTTTTCCTATTATACCTATCACAATTCATCTTTCTTTTTTTTTTTCCAATAAATAAAAGATAAACTGCTTCACTTGACCATTAGTATGCATTAATGAGCTGGACTGTGAGTGGTTTCAGAGGGTGGATCAGGAACCCATTTAGATAAAGCCCTGTTAACAGTTTGTTCCACCCAACTAGTTAAGTGTCCTGTCAGCTTATCACATGGTTTACATAGGATGGGTCTGGTCTTGCAGTCCTAACATAGGCAACGTTTGCATGGACTTGAGTGAGAGCTTTTGTCCTGGAGGCTGTAGGGAATTCCCTGCTGTTCATCTCTGACTAGTTATGAAAGCATATTTCTAGTAAGTCATAGAATGGTAAGGTTGGAAGGGACCTCAAGGATCATTTAGTTCCTACCAGGTCAAAACTCAAGTCTACCATAGTCCTGGTTGTGCCCCACATCATTTCAGAGACTCATGTACAAGTTTGTTTGTTGTTTCACAAACTGTAAGAGATGCAAAGGTCTGGGTGTGATAATCTCTCTGGAAAAGCTGCAGGTGACTGGAAAGGTTTCTCTTTCATTGGCATGGCTGCATTAAGCACAATGCTAAACTTTATTCTCTGTTAAGAACTGAAGACCTTTCTGATGGTTTCCGTATTTTACCCCAAACTAATTGCTAGCAATCATTCCATAGGCAGGTAGAACAAGCCACTGAAGGAAGAAAGTTCCACCCATGGCTTTCAGACAGAAATCCAGCTCTGGGTGGCTGAGGTGGTTGTAATTCAAGGAAAAATGTGGAGCCTTAAATTCAGTGGGTTACAGTGTGTGTTCCCTAGGAGCAGCCTGAAGTTCAGCAGATGAGTTCAGAGCAGCACACTCTCCATCATCTGGAGGCAAGGGAGAGCTGTAGGACATGGGCTTGTGTTTTCACAATTGTTCCTTGCAGATCTAGGTGTTCCCACTTAAACACCTTGTGCTGCCAGTGTCAGTAGGAGCAGGGTTAGGTCCATCTTGGTTCATTTTGGAAATGCTCTTCCCAGTTGTCCAGTTCTCCAGATGGGAGCTGCTGGAGGGGGCTGATGCAGCACTGCCGTCCCTCCTTGGCAAGCAGCCCCTGTCTCAGTCCCCTGAGGAGCAGCCTGGTGGCCAACGTGTTGGTGCTCAGCCACATGGGTACTGTCCCAATTTAACCACTGAGGCGTTTCACTGCTGATTAAGAGGCAGGCTCAGTTAAGGCTGTCAGTAAAGAGGTTGCTGTCAGGGCAGTGGCCATGCTAGAAATGTTTAGAATGGGGAAATGAGCTCATGTGACTTTCCCTGGGGGTTTCTGCTGGCTCTCAGCTTCCCCTTTTGAAAAGTGGAAGGATGGTCCAATACTTCTTCCCTGGCAGCTGTCTTTAGGAAACACTTCCCAGCTGCCTGTCCAACAAGGCTACACACACACACATATATATAGATAGATAGATATATACACACCCCACTGATGGATCTCTCAGGGCTCCATCCAGATGAGGGTGAGGCAGAACTGTGGAGATGAGTAACTGCAGGCTGCTGCCTTGTCATGTATGTGACAGCAGAGTGGGGACATTCTGCAGCTGTGTGTGCAGGAGCTGAGAAAAAAAAGAAAAAAGAAGTGAAAACTGGTTTACTGGAAGGACTGGGAGTCCTTATGCAATGCTGGGAGTCACAGGGGTGTTGTGTGTTGTGTCTGTCCTGCTGCTGGGCTTGCACCAGTGCTGGTGGGTGTGTTGGGTTGTTCAACACAAGTCTATTTTTGTCTCAAGACTGTCCAGTAGAGAAATCAAACTGACAAAACAATTGCACCAGTATTTGCTGCACCTTCCAAATACTTTTTTTTTATATTTAAAAAAATCTATCTAGAGAGAGTGAGTCCTGCTGGGTATAAGTTGTAGATGATGACCATGTATGAAAATCTCATTTCCAAACAAGTAATACGTGAGGTGTGTCACTCTTTGGGTATTGAGTGGCAGTGCCCTAAAACCCCTTGGCTGTACTAATGAACAAGTAAATAAATAAAATTGCAACCTCTTACCAGAGCTCTGAATGTTTTTTGGTCCAGCAGAGATGCTTTGTGTTGTTGAAGCAGCAGACAAAGTATTTATTCCTCAGGTTTTGTTGAGCTTCGGAGGCCCATCCTGTGCCTTGGGTTGGCTTCCTTCTTGTCCATAGGAATTTTGGACCCATGTAAAGTAAGATCCAGAGTGTCCATGGTGGAGCCTGGGGTTCAGCACCATGGCATTTCTCACGGTGGTAACCATCAGATGTCAGATGAGGTCTAGCACCTCTGTTGTGCAGCAGATGGCTAGTGTTTTCCCCTTGAGATTTGGAGTTCTCCACATACAAAACTTGAGCCCTTTCTCCTTTCTGTCTTTCCATGTCTGTCCTGTCAGGGAGGGAGTGCCCAGGAAGAGGGCAGACTCCTCCTGGTCCTTATGGAGCTTGTAGTTCAGTTCACACACAGCAATGCAAGCAAGGCCTCCCTTAGCTCTGGGTTGTGAATCAAGCTTAAATTTAAACCTGCCAAACAATCAAAAATGAACATTTGGAGCAAAGTGAGGGTGGCATTCCTTGCTGCAGCTGCTGATCTCCAGCAGGTTCTGGTACTGCTTTTGGGTGCAGCACTACAAGGAAGAGGACCTTCCATTCACCTAAGAAACTGAGCCTCCAGCACTTCATCTTCAGTAACCTTGCTGGAAACCTGTCACCTGAAGTCCTGTATCTGCTGCTTCTCACTCCAAAGCAGGTGAGCATTGCTGTAAAACACAGCTACCATGGTTCCACCTGGAGCTCTCCAGTGGAAGTTCTCCATCTCAGAAATCAGGTCCTGCATTCAGCTGCCAGCCTCGTTTCTCAAAGCATGGATCTGGTTATGAGCTCTGTCTACTCCTCTTGCTTCCCAGATGGGTTGTTACTCCTCCCACAGTTCCCTTCCGAAGTGATGGTGCATGGCACACAGTGACAATCTGGAGCAGCTGGGGGAAACACTGAGCAGTGGATGGCACTGAGCTACAGCCTGTGTCTCACTGTGAGCTCACCCCCTTGCCAAGCTCTGTCTCATTTCTCACGTCATAGGATAGGGAACTCCTGAGGAAACAGGAAGAAACTGCATTTCAAGATTTCCAGTAATGCTCTGTCTGAGCAGCAGTTTTCAGTTGTGTACAGACAAGTGTAGTTATGCAATTAGTTCATGGTGGCTTGCATGAGGTGCAGAGATGGGATGAGTGGGGATGGATTGAAGCTCAAGTAGGGCAGCTTTAGACTGGAGATTAGGAAGAAATTCTTTGCAGTGGTGGGGGGGAGACACTGAACAGATTGCCCAGGGAGGTGTTCAAGGCCAGGTTGGATGAGGCCTTGAGCAACCTGGACTAGTGGGAGGTGTCCCTGCCCATAGCAGAGGGTTGGCACTGGATAATCTTTAGGGTCCCTTCCAACCCAACCCATTCTCTGGATCTATGAATCTGACTGTTGGCAGAGCAGAACCCAAACAACCCTGAAGGGACATTTTTAATGTATCATTTGTATCATTTTGCCTTCCACACAGGGAAGTCTCCACATTTAAGTGACCAATCTCAGCAGCTGCAAAGTCCCACTCTTGAGATTCAGGGAAAGACTGTGGTTAGTATTTGATTTCTTTTTTTTTCATGTGGCCAGAGCAGGCTTTTGCCTTTACAGCTCATGAGGCCATCAGAGACTGCCCCTGTGTCATGGTTTAATGTTGATGGTCAGTGGAAAGAACCCTTCTTGTTTGCACTGGTGGTTTGGGGATCTGCCTGCCAGCAACAGGGACATGGGTGCTGCCTCACCCTCAGCTCATCTGTTTGAGGGTGGCTCTGGGCTTGCTCTGTCAGCCAGCTCACAGAAGGTGTTGGCCTGCCAGAGACACCAGCTGCCCCTGAGCTCCTGGAGGGTGTGTGGCAGAGGGACTTGGCAACAGGGCCCAAGGCTTGATGGTGGGCAACTGGCTGGAGCTGGACTCTTCCCATGGGAAAGCAGCACTGGCTCCTTTTGTCATGGAGGGTGCCCTTGCTGGGGATGAGAGTGCTCCTGAGTGCTTCTCTGCCTGTGAGTAGTGTGGGATTGATCCATGCAGCCCTCCCAGCCCTTCTGCTCAGGGCTGGGAGAGGAGGAGGAAGAGGATGCTGGTGCTACTTCAGAGGACTTTGCAAGGGACCCCCATGCTCTCCTGGAGGGAGGTAGGGGTCCATCTCCAGCCCATCCTGGGGTCCCCTGTGACCAGTGCTCCTAGGCAGCCCAGTGCCCAGATATGGCAGAGAGCAGAGCTGCAGGGCTGGGTCTGGCTCAGGTCCTTGGGGGCTGCTCAAAGGAGTTTTTGGTGGCAGATTTTGGGGAAGCTATAGGTGACTGAAAGGAAACAGTGATGCAAGGGCAGGAGCTCTTACATGCACAGCCTGTGACTGCTGCACCCTGCCTGTGCCACGTCCCCAGCCTCCCCACCTGCCCTGGGAACATGGGACAGTCTACCATAGACACAGAGGATGATGCTACCATCCCTGGGCTTGGGCAGTGTGCTATGTGCCTTACTGAGCCCATCCAGCTCTACTTGAGAGGGTAAAGACTCCTCAGCTTGCCATTGCCAACCACATTGCCATTACCAAGGACTTGTCTGTCCTTGAGCCTCTGCTGAATGAGTGCTGCAGCATCCAGTGCCATCATGGGCCAGTGTTGGGGGTCAGAGGGGCCACTTGGGGCAGCTCACCTGGACCTTCACTGTCCTCTGATTTCAGAGCTGCCTCCAGGGCATCCTCAAGGCCTCCTTGCTACCCAACTCCTCCCAACCCTGAAGTCACTGGAGTGCTTCCCCAGGGGAAGCAGGGACTCAATACAAACCACAGCAGTGCAGAATTGGGGGTGTGCCTGCTGCAAGACTTCCTCTTCCCTGGGCTTTTAGCAGCAGAGTGAGGCTGTAGGAGGCAGAGGGAAGAGCAGAGGCTGCCGAGGCGCCTGGGCAGGAGCAGGAGCAGGAGCAGGGCCCAGCCAGGGCACCACGGCTGGGAGCAGCTATGGGGGATGCCTTCATCCGGCACATCGAGCTGCTGGGCTACGAGAAGAGGTTCTTCCCCAGCCAGCACTATGTGAGTACATCCTGGCCTTTGGGCGTGCTGAGCAGTGAGGGCTGGCCAGCTAATTTCTTTAGATAAACATGGCTGAGGGTCTGAGCATCCATTGGAGGGGGGAGGTGTGTGTGTGTCATTGCTTGGTGGCATGAACTGGAGGTGGACAGAGGTTAAAATGTTCTGAAGTCACAAGGTTTTGGGCACCACCTCTGCAATCTGTTGGTTACTTTCCAGGCTTAGAGCTTTGCCCATCTGTCTGGATGTTTCTGTCCCCTTTCCACACCTGCTGAGCTTCCTTAGTGCCGAGTCTGCTGTCCAGGCAGAGCTACTCATTTTGAGGTGGTGGAAGAAAAGCAAAACACAGATTTATCTGAAACAGAAACATCCACGGGGCTGCCTGAGGGCTTTGGATGCAGGGAGCTGTGGGGTCCAGATGCAGCACCTCTGCTTTGTCCCTCAGGTCTACATGTTCCTGGTGAAGTGGAATGACCTCTCAGAAAAGCTCATCTACCGCCGGTTTACGGAGATATATGAATTCCATGTGAGTGTTTAAACTAGAGGAAGGGAGATTTAGGCTAGAGGGAGGGCAGGCATCTTTCACACTGAGGAGAGTGAGCCCAGGTTGCCTAGAGAGGTGGGAGATGCCCCATCCCTGGAAGCATTCCAGGTCAGGTTGCTTGGGGCTCTGAGCAACCTGCTCTAGTTGCAGCTGTCCCTGCTGACTGCAGCAGAGTTGGATTGGGTGAGCTTTAGAGGTTCCCTCTAACCCAAAGCACTTTGGGATTCCCTGATCCTCATGGCTGTGCCTGGCTCTGCTCCACAGAAAGTGCTGAAGGAGATGTTCCCTATTGAATCTGGGGACATCAACATGGAGAAGAGGATCATCCCACACTTGCCAGGTGAGGGGCAGGTGCTGGGGCTGGGGGGGTGAAGCAGAAAGTACAGCTGCTTGGGAAATCCCCCAACAGGCTGAGTTCTGCTGGCTGAGCTCTGCAGACAGCCTCTGACACAGGTGCTTGGTGCATTTTCTGTTCCTGCTCACTGGGCTTGAAACCCACATTCCAGAAAGGTCTGAGCAGCTGCAGCAGTTTCTCCCAACAGCCCCACAGACCCTGTTTTTGCTCCCCAGATTCCAGAAAGGTCTGAGCAGCTGTAGCAGTTTCTCCCAACAGCCCCACAGACCCTGTGTTTGCTCCCCAGCTTCCAGAAAGGTCTGGGCAGCTGCAGCAGTTCCTCCCAACACTCCCCAGCCTCACAGACCCTGTCTTTCCTGCCCAGCAGCTGGGCATCCCAAAGCCACATCCCTCAGTATCAGGTGTGAGTCCTGGCTGGTGCAGTCTGGCTTTAGGGAGGCTGAGCTGAGCCCTCTTTGGGGACACCATCACCGGGTTTGGTTTTAGTGCCCTTATGGCAACAGAGATGTTTTGTAAGAGGAAGAGATGCAATATGTCCTCAATGACAGGGAATTAACTCCTGATCCAAACAGCTGACAGTTTGCTCCCAAGCAAGGTGCAGGTCAGCAAATTTCCCCTTTTTATTGGATTTCCTGCTTTAGAGGAGGTAGGAATGAGCATGAGAAAAAGCTGTGGGTTGTGGTCAATGCCTCTTGAGGAGCACTAAACCTTCACCAGGCAGCAGTGTGGGTGCCAGTTCTGGGATTCTCCCCTCAGGGCTGGACTAACCCTGCTGTGCCAGGACCCTCCTATGGATGGCCATGCTGGGGCTGCTGGAAGTGGTGTTGGTCCTGTTTGGGGAACTGAAAGCACTGGGGACAAGGCAAGCCTCAGGCTGCTGCAGGGGGTGTGGGGCTGTCACCAGCTGCACACAGAAGCACCTTCACATGGGAATCAATACTGCTGAAAGCTGAGGCTGCCAGGAATATTCTGGAGCCCCCGAGTCAAGAGTGGCTGCAGCAACACTTTTGCCATGGGAGTGAGATGTGCACATCTCCTCTGCCCACAGGCTGGTCCCATGAGCCTCTCCTTGTGCTGTCAGCACCATACATGCCCCTATGTGTGTCTGCCAAGGCTGGTACTGGAGCAGTGATGGAAAAGATGGTGCCACACTCGCTGAGAGCTTTGCCCCGTGGGCACCATGCAGCACCCTGGGGCCAAGCCCACTTGTTCTGGGGGCAAAACGAACGGTTCAGAGCAACCTGCTTAGGAAAGTTGTTGAAACAGGGCTGCCTGTCTGCTCATTCTGAGCCCCTCTCCCCTAGCCCCGAAATGGTTTGATGGGCAGCGCTCAACAGAGAGCAGGCAGGGCACACTGGCTGAGTACTGCTATGCCTTGGTCAACCTGCCCCACAAGATCTCCCGGTGCCAGCACGTGGTCAGCTTCTTCGCGGTGCGCCACGATGACACGAGCCCCGTCACCGACAGCCAGTGAGTCCAGGCACCTGCCTGCAGCCTCAGCCCAGGTGCTGGCAGCAGCCAGCCCACAGGGCACCAAGAGAAAGCGTTGGCATTGAGATGCCTTTGCTCTGACCTTCTAGGATCAGGAAACCTGAGGTCTTCATCCTGCCGAAGGATGCCAAGAAAACCCTCACCGGTAAGAGGCCTCAGAGAGGTGCATGTGAGTGCCCTCAGCAACAAAGCCCAGCAGGGGCAGAGATGGGGACAGGGGCAGCCATACCACAACAGATACCCTGACTGAGAGCAGGGGCTCTGTGCCAGAGCTGTACCTGGGAGGAAAACACAGCCTTGCGGGAAATAAGTCTCTGTCCTGGGATCCACCTGGTTTGGGACCAGAAGAGGCTGGGTGTGCACTTTGGGATGTCCTAGGGCTCCTCCTGGCCTGCCTGGCATAGGGTATGGGTACTATGGGCTGGAGAGGGAACATGTCTCACTTCTCCCATGCAGATATCACAGGGCCCATTGTCCTGCAAACGTACCGAGCCATCGCTGACTACGAGAAGAGCTCCACATCTGAGATGGCTCTGCAAGCTGGAGACATGGTGGATGTGGTGGAGAAGAGTGAGAGTGGTAAGTGTCCACCCCCCCAGAGAGCCTCTGAGGACCAAATCCCTCCTGGGCCCTGTTTCAGCAAGGGTGGGAAGTGCCCTGGCATCCTGCATTCAAACACAGCAGGTGAGTTAGCTATGCTGGTCCATGGCTCAAAGAGTAGGTGGCTGTATCAGGGTCTCCTGATGGAGAGGAGAGGCTCAGAGCAAATGCAACCAGCAGCACTGAACCTCTTGGCACTTCCCACTCCTTGGGACAAGTTTCAGACACATGTGGAGCCACATGATGGTTGGCTTTGGCCAGGAAGGATGTGGGGCAATCCTAGAAAACTCTGCAACCTCCTCGGGTGCCTCAGCTTGTGAGGTTTCCTGCCCAGGATGAAACAAGATGAGCTGGCCAAGCTCCCTGCTTGCACCATCTGGAGAGAGACAGACTGGCCCTGATGCTCTCCCTTCCACCCAGCCTGTGTGGGTGCCTGCAGCTTCCCTGGCTGGGGCAGCCCCCGTGCTGGTGCTTCCACAGTGCCAGCACAAGAGGCTCTGCCCATGGCTGCTTTCCTTGCAGGCTGGTGGTTTTGCCAGATGAAGGACAAACGGGGCTGGGTGCCAGCTGCCTATCTGGAGCCCATGGATGGTCCTGATGAGTCTGAGGAGCAGGAGCCAAACTACGCAGGTAAAATGCTGAGGTACCAGAGTGCTGCAGCTCCCCTCTGGAGTGGCTCATTGCAAGGCCCCAGCCTGGAAGTCCACAATGAGGCAGACCATTGGGCAGGGAGATGTTGCTGGAGGAGCTGTCACGAGGGATGAATCTTATGGTTCAGTGCCTGAGCGTAAACCTCAGGAGTTTCCCCTGACACACAGCTTGGCACTAGATGCTTGTTTTGGCTTATCACAGATGCACATCTTCATCCTGTGGCTGTCCTGAGCTAGCTGAGTGGATACTGGGTTGCTGGGGAAGCAAAGGAGCATGGCACAGGCTTTCCCTGGCACTTGGCTTCCACACTCCCCTTGTCAGCCCTCTGCATCACCCTGCTGTGACAGCAGGACTTTATTGCACAGAGCAGAGGGAGGATCCTCCAGACTCATGATGATTGCTCTCTGGGCTTTGTGTTTGTGGTTTCCAAAACACTGCCACAGACTCTATTAGCACAACACTTCCTTCTTCCTCTTTTAATCACCTGCATTCTAAAGATGCTCTTCAGCAGAGAGCTGTGCTTCCCCTGCTTGCACTCTCCTCCCTGCAGAGGTGCTGGAGGGGCTGGGACAAGCCATTGACAAGCCTGGGGGAAGTTTGAATCCAAACTTGGAGACCTGAAGCACCATAGGTCTTGCCCCAGATGTACAATTGGTGATCTGGTGCCTCCTCCTCTCAGCAGCTGGAGAGGCTGAGCCCCATCCTTGGGGTGGTAGCACCCAACTCTCTGTCCTGACTTTGTGTGCAGGTGAGCAGTACATTGTCCAGAAAAGCTACACAGCTGTGGAGGAGGATGAGCTGAGCCTCAAGGAGGGTGATGTCATTGAAGTCATCCACAAGCTGCTTGATGGCTGGTGGGTCATCAGGTAAGGGAAACCAAGAGCAAAGCCTTGCAATGACAGGACAAGGAGTAATGAGTTTAAGCTAGCAGAGGGGAGATTGAAACTGTATGTTAGGAAGAAGTTCTTGCCAGNGATCACATTCTGTGCTTCTGTGCTCCACAACCTCCCTGGAGGTGTTCAAGGCCAGGTTGGATGAGGCCTTGAGCAACCTATTCTAGTGGGAGGTGTCCCTGCCTGTGGCAAGGGGCTGGAACTGGCTGAGCTTTGAGACCCCTTCCAACCTAAACCATTCTCTGATTCTACAAATGCAAGCAAGCACTTCAAGGCAGAGGCAGCTGCCCCCTGCATCAGGGCTATTTGGTGCCACTGTCCAACATTTCCTTCTGCAGAGCCACTTCCAGTAGCCTGTGTCCTTGACAAATGCTGAATGTTCCCTCATCCATCCAAGGAGGCAGATGGAAAACCCAAAAAGTATCAGTTCTTTTGACTCCAAGTATTCTGGCACATTTTACTTTGCAGAAGCTCAGCTTTCAGCCCAGCCATGGCCTGCCCTGCAAACCTGGGCTTTCCCAAGGGGAACCCCAGCTGCAGCTGTGCTCTGGAGAGCCACAGATGGCACATTCACAGCAGGACCTGGCATGGCTGTATACCTTGGGGATCCTCCTGATCCAGCCTGTGCCCAGACAAGTGGCATTGGCAGGATCTCCTGGTGTTTGCTGGAGGGGAAGATGGGCCAGGCGGGAGGGAGTGTCTTGAGCACTCAGCAGCAGAAGTGTATGGCAGGAGGGCCTGAGCAATGCTCCAGGAGCTCAGTGAAACCCTTAGGGCAGATAATATGAGTTGCTGATACCCTGAAAGCTGTGAGCTACTGCCCTGTCTGCTACCTATTTGCTTTGTGGGACTCAAGCCACATTTTCAGGAGAACCACAAGGCAGGGGAACACTAAAAGCCCCTCCTTGCTGCAAGCAGCCTGAGAAAATAACCCAGCCAGCACCAGCTGGGGACAAGTGTAAGGAGGCTGGGGTTTCATAGCCCCAGCTGCAAGTGACTTTGCTTTGTGTTGCACTGCAGGAAAGATGAAACCACAGGTTATTACCCCTCCATGTACCTGCAGAAAGCTGGGGAGTCAAACACCTCTGTGAAGAATCAGCTGAGGAACCAGAGCGCTCCTCCACGAAGGTAGGAACAGCCCTGGTGGGGGGGGAGGAGGACTAAAGTTGTTCTTAGATGTTGCAGTAGTATGGGTAGGTTTTATTTCCAAATTAATGTAGTTTAGCACTTTTGATATTAATATATTTCATCTTGCCATATAATTTATTTTTAATCAGGTTCTTCACATGGTCTTGGAAAATATTACACAGAGGAAGAACAGGGAAGTCTAGAACACTTGAGAAATAGTTAGCAAAATACAAACACTAAACTTAATTGAGCTGGAAAAGGGTTTTTTTGTCAATTACACCGCTTACCTACTGGAGGGACTCTAGAAACTCCTTTCTGCTTAAGGCAGAAGGCACTTGGATTCAGTTAGAGAGAGGCTTTAAGTGTTTATTCACAAAATATTATCTCTGGACTCCTGCAGCTGAATTATAGATTCCAGACAGTCCCAAACACTTGAAGGGAGTTCTGTCGGAATCTTAATAGCCTTTGAGATCTTTCCAGGCTCTAACAGAGTGCTGGGAGAGAGGCAGATGATCTCTGACCTGATCCTGGTTCCTCTTTGACTCCAGAGTTGGCACAGAGGTTTGTAGAGGTTCAGGCACAATGTCTTGTGGGTGTGCAGATGGGCACAATGTGGTGCTGGCTGTGTGTGGCATGAAGACACTTAATGCCTATTCCTGGTAAACTTAGGCAAGGCAGCTTCCAGGTATACAAACCCAAAGTATCAAGGCTTTTTATTATGTAGCAGATAGAGCATGGCAGGATGCAATGGCAGAGAGCAATGAGGCAGAAGCAATGGCAGAAGCATGATGAGGCAGATGCATGATAAGGCAGAAGCAATGGCAGAAGCATGATGAGGGAGAAGCATGATAAGGCAGATGCATGATAAGGGAGAAGCAATGGCAGAAGCATGATATGGCAGAAGCATGATAAGGCAGAAGCAATGGCAGAAGCATGGTAAGGCAGAAGCATGGTAAGGCAGATACATGATAAGGCAGAAGCATGGTAAGGCAGATGCATGATAAGGTAGAAGCATGGTAAGGCAGATGCATGATAAGGCAGAAGCATGATGAGGCAGAAGCATGGTAAGGCAGATACATGATAAGACAGAAGCATGATGAGGCAGAAGCAATGGCAGAAGCAGGATAAGGCAGAAGCATGATGAGGCAGAAGCATAGAGTATGATAAGGCAGAGCAGGTTGTGTTTGCCTGCTCATCTCTTTTTATGAGTGCAGCCCAAGACTTAGGGCTCCTTGGCCACAGATTAGCCAATCAGAATGTCAGTCTGCCAAGATTAACCATATTAGGTAAGGTCAGGGCTTGCTCTTACCTTTCTAGGGCAGAACACAACCAAGTGTATAAACACATGTGGGTACCCTGTTTACAAGGTAGAAGTGACATGGTGGCACCAGGCTTTCATCTTCCTTTCCTGCAATTGCTTCCCCCAACAGCAGATGAGATGGGGAACAGGGAAACCATGTCTGGACAAGCCAGGGTATGATTAGGCCTATATTGGCCTTCCACAACGTTAGAGGAGGGTGAAATGAAACCAGAAGATGATTTGTGGTGTTCCTTGCTTGCCCTGGCAATGAGGAACTCCCTGGGAGGCAGCAAAATATTGCCAAGGGGCATGATAGTGTTGAAGAAAGTGTGGCCATGGCATTTCAGGACATGGTGTAATGGCTGTGGTGGTGTTAGGTTGGCACCTCGATGATCTTAGAGGCTTTTCCAAGCCAAACAACACAATAATTCTATGAAAAATAGCTCTGTGCCCTGCAGCTTCCACAGGCAGAGACACCCCAGCACTTCTGATGCAGGGCTGCAGCAGATCCTCCAGCCAGGCATATTTATCCTTGCGCCTCTGCAGCAGATCCTCCAGCCAGGCATATTTATCCTTGCGCCTCTGCAGCAGATCCTCCAGCCAGGCATATTTATCCTTGCGCCTCTGCAGCAGATCCTCCAGCCAGGCATATTTATCCTTGCGCCTCTGCAGCAGATCCTCCAGCCAGATGTATTTCTCCTTGTCCCTCTGCAAAGTTTCTTTCCTGGGCTAATGAAATTTAATTTCCAAACTGGCCTTTCTCTTATTTCCTAAGTACATCCTCTGAACCTTTGAGAAGTGAGGAGAGATTTGACTAATCAGAGCTGCCAAAAGGCCTAATCCGATGGGAGGATTCGAGCTAATGGAAGGATTTTATTTTGATTAAAAAGATAAAAAGCAATAATAATTCATTAATTCCCAAGCAAAGAAAACTGCTAGGAACAGAGATTCCTGCTGCCTTTTCTTCCCTACAAGAAAACACAGCAGCCTTGCTAGAAAATCCCTCCAAATCCAGCTCTGCTGGAGCATGGATTGAGTGCCAGACAGTGTTAGGTGGCCCAGATCCACCTATCTGAGCACAGTGATGCTTACTGACACCCTTGGGGGGTTGAGGTGACCTATTTCAAGGACAGTGACTTGTGCCCCATGGTAGATGTCACTGTGGCACTGGTGGTGGCAGCCAAGGTGAGCCCTGTTGCAAAGGTGGTAATTTGCTGTTGTGGGCAAGAGCTGTGTGATGAAATGTGGAGCCTGCTCACACCAAAGGAGGGCTGAAGGCAGGGGAGCTGCTGCCTTGAGAGGAGCAGGAGGGTGATGCCATAGGATGGATGTCAGAAACCACCTCTCCATGCCCTCATAGTGTAGACTGAGAAGTGGCCTCACCCTGCCTGCCTGGGGACAGTCCCTGATGCTGGGGGTTCCCCTGTGGCAGCTGCCACTGCACAGCCCCCTGCTGCTCAGCCTTTCACTTCTCTCAGCAGTTTCTCTGCTGTGGATCCCACACTGTACATCCAGGAGCACACTGGCATGTACATCACTCTGCTCCCCTGGCCCAAGGAATGCCCAAGCTCAATAGCTTTGGGCATTGAGAATCCATGCCAAACCACACACCAGGGCCTTAGTTTGCAGCCAGCAGAGATGCATATCTGTATGTCCATCCATCCACCCACCTATCCATCCATCCATCTATCCATCCATTCATCCATCCATCCATCCATCCATCCAACCATCCAACCATCCAAAGGCAAAGCTAAGATCAGCTCCAGGACTTTATTGGGCTGTGGGGAAAGCTCCATGCTCATCTTTTCTGCTCCACCTTCTGTCCCCATTGTTACTTTCCAGACCTGTGCTCATGCTTTACCCTTCAGTATTTGCTCCCAAAGCTACTCTCCAGCTGCCTCTCAGACACTGTGTGTGCATCGTGTGCTACCTGCAGCTGCCTTTGCAGGCTGGCACCCACCTGCTGCCTTCCACTGAGCAAAACCAAAAGGTTTGGGTGAGGCAGAGGAGGAAAAATGGAGTGGAAATCTTTATGAGGAGTGAGAGCTGCTGGCAGAGAAGTGGACAGTTTTGTTCCTCACTCACTGCAGGTCCACCATCCGAAATGTGAAGAGCATCCACAAGCAAGGTCGGAAGCAGATCAGCCAGGAGACCTACAGGAGAAACAGCAAGAAGTACATCCAGAGCAGGAGGAACATGAAGGACAAATTCCAGAACAAGGCCAATGTCATCAGTAAGTCCCAGCAGGGCCTTTGCCCTGGACATGGGCCAAACCTTTGCAAAAATTCCTGCCCATGCCCTCCACTGCTGGTTGCTGGAGCTGTGGTGCAAGCAAACAAGCCTGGGAATCGCTGTGTCACTCTGAGGTCTGGGGGGAGAGTAGGAGATGGCTCTTCTTCTCTCCAAATCCCTCTGCACTTCACCCAAGGTCAGGCTGTCCCTGCAGGGCAGCATAACCTCTGGTTCTGCCCCATCAGAGGTGAGAGATAATGCAGCAGCACAACACATGTAGGTCACATGCTGCTGTCCACACTTCTGCTATGGGGAAAGTGTGCACAGGGAGGTGTTTTTTTCCCATATCTCTTACCTGTGGTCTGACAGAGAGGGAGCAGCACATGGTGGCATTTCTGCCCTCGGTAGATCCTGGTGAAGCTGAGCCCACATTCAAGACCCGTGCTTTCCCTCGGTGCACCTAACCTTCCCTGTGCTGCTGTTGCTGTTACCATCACTCTGCATGTTGGCTGTCAGCAGAGGGAGGTGGAGCATAAAGGAGGAGGTTGCTGTTGAGGTAGATCTTTTAGATCTGGTATTGCTGTTGAGGTAGATCCTTTAGATCTGGTAATCCCTGTGCAGGACTTTCACAACAGAGAGCAGCAACTTGCACAGACCTAGCATTGGGCCTCCCTCCTGAATGGAGCTCCCAGCCAGGAACAGATGGGCTCGTCCCACCCCCCTGACTGCCAGAAGACCATCACATGCAGCAGAGACAGGAGGAGAGGCAGAAGCTTTGCTGGTAGCTACATAGGAAGCTGTTGAATGTTCACATGAAGGTGGAGAGCTCTGACTCACCTCTACATTTGCTCTCCCCACAGTCGAGAAGAACGAGCAAGAGGAGAACAAGCCCAAGGCTCAACCTGCTGTTCCTCCCCGTCCCAGCAAAGACCTCATCCTGAACCGCTGTACCGAGAGCACCCGCAGAAAGGTCCTCTGACCCCTCAGCCCCCGACTCCAGCCAGCTGATGGCTCACCTCTGCCAGCTCATGCACAGCCAGGGCTCAGAGCCAGGCCAGGGGATCCAGGTGGCTCTGGCAGCATCCTGGGGAGCTGCTGGCTGGATCAGTGCAGCTCAGTGCCCATCTCCACCCACAACACCATGAGGAAAGCTCAGCCTCACTTCACCAGCTCCGGGGTACTGAGGCTTCCACAGTCCCTGGGGACCCCTCACCACTGGACATTCTTTCATCCCCTATTTGTGTTTTTGTGTTTTTCACTAATAAAGAAGAGACTTTTTATAGACAGGTGTCAATGTCTGCACAGACAGCTGGCCAGTGGAGACCTCAGGGAGCAGCATGCTGGCAGGAAAGGCTTTTCTCCCATGCACACCAAGGTAGGGCACTGGGCAAGAGTCTCTTGTGAAAGATGTCAATGGGAAGAAAAATGGTGTAGAGGGGACAAAAGGACTGCACCTTCCTCCTGGACAGTGGCTGACTTTGCTCCCTCTCATGGAAAACGAGGGCTCAAGGTGCGAGGGGTGTTCGGTGAGCGGCACAGGGTCTGCGAGGCTGCCATGGTGAGGGGCAAGCAGCTTCCCAAGGCTGCAGATGCTGGTCTCTCCTTGCTGCCTCACAAAGAGCCACTGTGGTGGGACACCAGCACCTCCAGAACAGGGCTGCTTTGCAAGACACAGCCAGTCCTGCCACTGTCATGCCAGGTGGGTTCAGGTTTTGGGGTTGAGGCTAGGTTTGATATGTGTATGGGTATGAATGTGGGTTTGGGTCTAGGTGTAGGCTGGGTCTGAATTTGGGTCTTGTTTTAAATATGAGTTTAAGCTTGGGTCTATGTGCTGGTTTGAGGCTAATTGGAATATTTTAATGAGAAAAATTAGATTATAGGCTATGAAAAGAAAAACAATGGTAATGTCTACTTCCCTCAGAGGTTTGCTGAGACGTATAAAAACAAGGACACGAGCATGGATAAGACAGTCTGTCTGCTGGGGTCTGTGTTTCTTTCCTGGGCTTATGCTGTTCTGCTTGGATCTGCATAACCGAACTAATCATTCTGCCTCTAACCCCCCTTGCTGATCCTTTCAGCTCACCTTGCATGTAAGGCAGACTCTGGGATAAGGTAGAGGGGTGGGAAGAAGGTGGAAGGGTGGTTGGGAGCCCCTCCTGGGGACTCTGATTTCTGGGAGGGGGATTGTGTTTCCATATTGCCTTTAACTTGTATATAACTGTAAGTATTTGTAATATATTGTAAATATTTCTTGTATATTGTGCTAAGCTGTGAATTAAGCTTCATTCCTTAACTTCCAGCTGGCTGAGTCTAGTCTGGGTGATTTCATTGTGTGTGGGGCAGTTAAGTCCCAAACCATCACTGTCTAGATCCAGGTTAAGGTCTGGGTTTGGGTCTGGGAATAGGTTTGGATCTGGGTTAGTCTCTAGGTCTAGGACAGAGTCTAGGTTTAGGTTCTGGTGTTGGGTTTGGGTCTGCATTTAAATTCGGGTTTGTTTCAGAGACGGTCTGGGTCTGGGTCTGGGTCTGGGTCTGGGTCTGGGTCTGGGTCTGGGTCTGGGTCTGGGTCTGGGTCTGGTGGGGCCCACTCTCTGCAGGCCCCCATTGCCCGTTTAAGATAAGCGCGTCCCGCTGCACACCGCCGCGGCCGGGCGCATGCGCGCAGTGGTGTCGAGCCGGCGGCGGGGTCGCAGGTGAGAGGTCGGCAAGATGGCGGCGGCGGCGGNAACCGAACTAATCATTCTGCCTCTAACCCCCCTTGCTGATCCTTTCAGCTCACCTTGCATGTAAGGCAGACTCTGGGATAAGGTAGAGGGGTGGGAAGAAGGTGGAAGGGTGGTTGGGAGCCCCTCCTGGGGACTCTGATTTCTGGGAGGGGGATTGTGTTTCCATATTGCCTTTAACTTGTATATAACTGTAAGTATTTGTAATATATTGTAAATATTTCTTGTATATTGTGCTAAGCTGTGAATTAAGCTTCATTCCTTAACTTCCAGCTGGCTGAGTCTAGTCTGGGTGATTTCATTGTGTGTGGGGCAGTTAAGTCCCAAACCATCACTGTCTAGATCCAGGTTAAGGTCTGGGTTTGGGTCTGGGAATAGGTTTGGATCTGGGTTAGTCTCTAGGTCTAGGACAGAGTCTAGGTTTAGGTTCTGGTGTTGGGTTTCGGTCTGCATTTAAATTCGGGTTTGTTTCAGAGACGGTCTGGGTCTGGGTCTGGGTCTGGGTCTGGGTCTGGGTCTGGGTCTGGGTCTGGGTCTGGGTCTGGGTCTGGGTCTGGGTCTGGTGGGGCCCACTCTCTGCAGGCCCCCATTGCCCGTTTAAGATAAGCGCGTCCCGCTGCACACCGCCGCGGCCGGGCGCATGCGCGCAGTGGTGTCGAGCCGGCGGCGGGGTCGCAGGTGAGAGGTCGGCAAGATGGCGGCGGCGGCGGCGGCCTGAGGGTCTTGGGAGGAGGCAGCTGGAGATGTGGGGAGCCCTGAGGGGAGCGCGGCGTCCGCCGCCCGCCCTCCACAGGGGTCTGGCCAAGCCGGCGCGCCCGCAGAGCTTCCGCCAGCTGAAGGAGGCCGACGAGAGCGCGCCGGTCTTCCAGTACGTGGGGAAGGCGGCCAAGCGGAAGGACCGCGTCTTCGTGTGGGGCTTCAGCTACTCGGGCGCCTTGGGCATCCCCAGCTTCGTGAAGCCGGACGCGGGCTGGAAGAAGCCGCGGCGTATCCAACCCACTCCTTACCGACTGGAAACGGAGGAGAAGGTGGGCCCGGGGCGGGGAGGGCGGCTCCGCTGTGCCCCGGCGGGGTGGGCGCAGGGCTGCTTCTCTGGCACCCTCTGTGCCGGCCCAGTGCGTCTCATACAATCATAGAATGGTAAGGTTGGAAGGGACCTCAAGGATCATCCAGT
>VWYK01047126.1:28118-42474 GCA_013399775.1 Semnornis frantzii | reverse complement strand
ACAGTTCCATGTCCTTCCTGTGTTGAGGGCGCCAGAACTGCACACAGAACTGCAGATGAGGTCTGAGGAGAGCAGAGTAAAGGGGCAGAATCCCCTCCCTTGCCCTGCTGCCCACACTGCTCTTGCTGCAGCCCAGCACACAGTTGTGCTTTGATGCCCAATTCAAAGAAGGCTGGAGCAAAAGGAGTTTAAAGAGTGTTAGTGTCTCAGTATCTCCATGTTCATTGTTTGGGTTTTTTTATTTTTTGATCTTCTGATGTGCAAATAGGTCTTCCTGAATGGGTCCAAAATAATGCAAAATTAAAAGGAAAACAAAGCTCTAAGGCAGTAGTGTTGGACTTGGCTTTGTGCTGTTGTGCTTATACTGAAGAGAGAGTTTTTGCTCGTTCTTTGCACAAACCATAAACCCCCTGGATTGGAGCCATATTGGGATATAGCTTAGTGGAGTGTGAATGCTGGTGACCAAATGGCACGAGGTGAAGCTTGCTTTATAAGTGACTGATGTGGGTTTTGTTTGTCTTCAAAGATATCCTCTGCTGCCTGTGGTTATGGATTCACACTGCTGGCCTCTAGTACCACAGACATCACCAAAGTGTGGGGCATGGGGCTCAACAAGGACTCCCAGCTTGGATTCCAGAGAAGCAGAAGAGATCAAAGTAAGATGATGTGGGAAGCTTGATGTTTGAAGGCATAAGAAAGTCACAGAATTGTCAAGATTGGAAAGGATTTGAAAAATCAGCCAGTTCCAAACCCCCTGCCCTGGGCAGGGACACCTCACACTAGATCAGGTTGCCCAGAGCCACATCCACCCTGGCCTTAAAAAACCTCCAGGGATGGAGCCTCCACCACCTCCCTGGGCAACCTGTTCCCATGTCTCGCCACCTTCATGGTGAAGAACTTCTTCCTAACATCCAGTCTCAATCTATCCACTTCTGATTTTGCTCCATTCCCCCCAATCCTATCACTACCTGACATCCTAAATAGTCCCTCCCCAGCTTTCTTGTAGCTCCCTTCAGATACTGGAAGGTCAAAATCTTCAGGGGGCTTTGATTCAGAGTGTGAGGGTTTGGGTTTTTTTATCCCATAAGAGAATATTTTTTTTTTTTAAGCTTATCTGTGTTTTTGTATGTTTTGTAAGGTCAGAGTATGCATCTACTCTATGTAGATGCTTGGATGTAACTAAAATCAAAGTATTTATTGTGTAGCTGTGTGTGTGTGTTGGTTAAGGTGTTACTTTGAATCTAGTTTGATAGTAGGCAGTGTAATGGACTAGTTAGTGAAAGAATTTGGGCAAGAAGGGTCAGTGACTTCTGTTCCCTTTGCACCTATAATTTCTTTTCTCACAGAGATCTTTCTGTGTAGTCATTGGAATCTTTATTTTTTCAGGTGTTATTTAATTCCCAATTACATTTTGAGGAAAAACAATGTTATTCGTTCATTCTATCTTGTACCAGGCTCTCAAACACATTTAAGGGGATCATTTCTGTGCAGAATCATAGAATGTTTTGGGTTGAAAGGGACCCTTGAAGGTCATCTTGTCCAATGCCCTTGCAGTGGGTAGGGATATATCCAACTGGATCAGGTTGCTCAGGGCCGTATCAAGTTTGACCTTGAATATCTTCAGAACATTCAACTTAAAACAGATCTGAAAACCACAAAACACTTGCAGAATGGCTGTCTCTAACTGCTTGAAAATGTTTCTCCATGAACAATTAGGTAAAACAACATTAAAAGCCTTTTTTTTTCCCTCTTTATAATGTATAAGAGCATAATCTATTACAATGTGTTGAATCTGATATGGGCAAGAGGTCTGAAATTGGGGTTGCTACTGCTTCATCTTTACCTTCCCACAGACAAACTTTGTATTTGCTGCTGCAACTTCATCTGCTTTTAAGCCAAACTATTGCTATTTTACTCTCACCCTCCTCTTCCTTATCCACCCCATTTCCTCTTTGCACTAGAATACTTCAAATACTCGTGATGAGTAGCACTAGTTCCAGCAGCTCATGTCACTCTGCTGGAAGGAACAGAGAAAAGAAACGGTTTTCTGTTTCCACATCACTTTAGACAGATACAAACTTTCCTGAAAGGCCAGCTCCTGCTGTGTTGCACAGCAAACTCCCACTGTTTGCAAGCAGTGTCTTACTGTAAAAGGATATGTGAAGATTTGCTGATTTTTTTTTTAACTGCAGGCAGTAAGAACTAGTTACAGCACTGCTGCATGTGAGCAGAATACTGCTTTGGGTCCTCTGGGCTTTGATTGCACTTCGTGCAGTAGCTTTCTTTGATATCAAAGCTTTTTATCTCCCCTTAACCTTTTCCCTGGTACTGATTTATGTTTTGCTGTTCTTTTCTCTTTTTTTTCCTCTCAGTTGACTGTACCTGATTACATATTCTTCAAGTTACTAAGTCTTCTTCTAGTACAGCCTGTCATTTTCCTCCCCAAACCTTAGATCTCTTATCCCCTGTGGAGCCAAGCTAACTAATGTTTCTCGCATTCCTTTTTTTCTGGAAGGGCCTTTAATCTGCTGTTCTTTAAATATGAAGCCCCAAGCCTTTTTTTCCTTCACCTTTTGGGCTGTCTTTCTGTGGTTGCTGCTGTTGTACCTTGTTTGCAGTATCCTCAGTTGCACAGAGTACTTAGTTTGAGCTTGGTGTTAAGCTCTCTAGTAATCCAGCCTTAGTCACCAAGGTGGTTGAACATATGGCTGAGAGCCTCAGATTCTTGGTTCTGGCTGCCTGGAGCCTTGATACAGTTCAGCCCTAGGTGTGGTGGGGTTTTGATTAGGCAGGGATCCTGCTGGCTTCAGTCACCCCAGTGGCTTTTAACTCCATCCATCAGATGAATCCCAGTCAGCCTTTTGCTGATTTTATTATGTTGGCCTTCTGAATACATCTGTGTTTGTAACCAAAGAGAAGTGAGTGTGTGTGTACAACAGGGTTGGCAAATACATGCTGGATTTGCTGTGTGGAAGCTGCTGACTTTGTAAAGTTGTCTCCCTTCCTTCAGCTAAGTGCTATGAGTATGTCTTGGAGCCATCTCCAATTCCATTGCCTTTGGAGAAGCCACAGCAGACTCGAGTCTTGCAGGTGTCCTGCGGGAGAGCTCATTCCCTGGTCCTGACAGACAGAGAAGGAGGTATGGATCACCTGTGCTGGTGATAAGGGACAGCTGACTGTGCTCTCATTCAGAACTCCAGACAAGACTGTCTCTGTCCTTTAGAGCCAGAACCCCGTGGGCAGTCTGCACGGTGACTGTGAGGCAGGGAGCTGTGGGCCTTTCTGGGATTACTCCTTGGAGGGGCGACCCTGGGCTGATTCCTGTGCATTGAGCTCTGCTGGCTCAGTTTGGAAATGCTTTGAAAGCTTTTTCACTTCAAGTGCTGCAAAATATGATTTGTTTGTCTAGCCCCAGGCCTCACTGAAGCATAGCCTGCTTGTCTTGTTCAGTCAGACATGTTCTGTTCTGGATGGCTGTGCCAATACTCCTGTGTTACTTTCCCCCTGAAGCCCCAGAGTGCTTTGTTTATGAAAGCAATTAATTAATGGGCCTTTGTACAGAAGACCCTGGTTGTGAATTGGCTCTCCATGTCTCTGGGAATTTCCTGGTGCAGTGGCTTCAGTGCTGCACTGAACAATCCAGTGCTGCTTATCAGTGGGTGAGCTGGTTGGCTGTTGATTTAAGGCTCCTGTGGGAGTGCTGATCTGTTCCTGAGTCTCCTTGGCAACAGTGGGATGAACCAGGCAATTACTGAGAAGCAGCCAGTGGGCTCCAGGTACTGCTGCTCTGCCTGCAACATATCCCTGGGATGCTGTTGACAAAAATGGATTCAGTCACTTGAATTTCAGTGGACTTGGTCTGAAGAAAGCTTATGCCAATTTTTACAGTACTTCATTCCACCTTTCAGGCTGAGGACTGCATGAAATTGTTTTGTGTATCTGAAAGGAGGCTTTCAGGGGATTGGACAGTAACAAACCCAGTGCATTTTGTTACTGTTTTCCAGTTTTCACAATGGGGAACAATTCTTATGGACAGTGTGGCCGGAACGTTGTTGAAGATGAAATTTACAGGTGAGAATCCTGAGATCCTGAACTTCCTTAATGTTTAAAACATAGCTGCATGAAAACAAACCTATGAAAAAGCCTGAAGGTGGGAAAAAAATCTGGTAGGACTGGGATAAGGATACCATTTAGGATGAAGGAGGCTGAGAACAGGCTTTTATGCTGCAGGTGTCATAAATGGGTTGGCTTTATAGCCAGGCTGGGCACTAGCACTCCTCAGACCACACTGACAAAAGACAGAATGATGTCAGCATGTGGCAGTTTCACAGGACATGGTGAGAAAACCCAGCCTTCATAAATTGCTTGAGGTAATTGGTGTTAGTAGTTGGTCTTTCTCCCTTTCACCTCTTGGAGTGCAAGTGCTATTTCTGAGAGTGTCAGAAATGCCATTTAATGATGAAAGAGGCACCCTTTTGTTGAATGTCTTTGCTGTAACTGCCTATGAATCTGCAGTGCTTTTCCTTTAAAGGCTTTTTGTGAGCCACACCAAAGCATATTCTGAAAATGCTCTGTAAGACAGTAGTGATGTAAGTGGATAGTGGGAATAGATTGACTTGCTGATTCCCTGACATGGCCTAAAAGAGATCTTGTTCATTGCTGTCTCTCTGAGCCAGAAGATGTGACCTGTAGAGTTTGAGAAAACAACTGTAATTTAGCTGGCTTCTCTTTGCCTTGTTTCTCCAAGTGAAGAAATTGGATTATTCAGAATTCCTGGTTTTGTGAAGTGGATGGAACACATGGATGTGACACTATGCTGTGTGTGCTCTGGGGTACCTGGTTAATCTCCAGTGAGGTGTAGTGTTTCTGTGGGTGCTGCAGTGCTATCTAGAGTCTCTCCATTCTAGACTAAGGAATGTGTTTAGGGTCACTCCCACATGCAATTCCCAGGAGAGGTTGTATTTAAAAGTGACAGTTCTTCAATAAGTGAATGCAAATTACTTTCCTTCTCTGTGCAGTAATGTTACAGTAGAGCTATGCTCTTTGAATATGTAAGAAAACATGTGGAAGAAACTCTCTGCTCATGATAGCAAAGGCAGGTCAACCTTCAGTTTTTCAGTTCAGTCCTCTGAAGTCTCTGTGTTCCCTTTTCTCTTTCTCTGGTTGGTTGGTGGTGTCCAGTGAAAGTCATCTAATTCATCAGCTGAAGGAGTTTGACAGCAGAGTTGTCCAGGTAAGAAGATTACCTGAACTGAATTCTAAAGGTGGGTTGATAACTGGCTGAGCAGCTGAGCTGGCATGAGGAGCAGCTGAATGCCAGTAGCTAGTGCTGTATCCTGGGGACCATGCTGGCTCTGATCTGCTCAATGTTTTTACTGATCTGAGTGAACCCTCAGCAGGTTTGCAGATAACAAAAAGCTGGAGGAGTGGCTGATACTCCAGGTGATGGTGCTGCCATCCCGAGGATGGAGAAATGGGCTGATGTGAACCTCCATGAAGTCTAGCAAGGGCAAGGAGGCAGTGCTGCACCTGGGGAGGAACAGCCTCAGACACTGCTGAGGCTTGAGGGCTAAATGGCTGGGAAGCAGCTCTGCAGAAAAGGTCCTGGTGGACACCTGGTGGACACATGAGCCAGCAGCATGGCCTTGCTGTAGAGAAGGGAAATGGAATCCTGGGTTGCATTAGGAAGAGTGTTGCCAGCAGGTGCAGGGAACTGGTAATTCCCTTCTGCTCAGCACTGGTGAGACCACACAAGACATATTAGGCTACCTAGTAGAAGAGAGATGTGGACATGGTGCCACTGCAAGTGGCTGCACTGTTTCCTGCACAGCTCTCTGCTTTGCCTGTGTCAGTGTAGCAATGCTCTGTGGGCAAACATTGCTCCTATTCCCTGCAGCATCCTGGAAAGGAAGGGTCATTCATTGAGGTACACATGATGAGAGTGTGCCATGGCACAGCTTAATGATGTTTTGAATTAGGTTTGTAAACTTCTGTTTGGATTTTTGATGCTTTTTATGTGTGGTGGTTTTTTTCCAAGAGGCTTCAATAATTGGTACCCGTTGTACTTTGATGACAGCAGTGATGTGTTTAATATTCTTGGTAGTCACTCTTTTAACTTGTGGATTAAATCTCTTTCATCTCTGGCTAATTTTTAATGTCTGCTTTTGAAGATCTTGGCTTAAATTCATGCCAAGCCTGTGGCAGACATGATTGCTGGTTCAACATAAATGTCAGTTTGAGAACAGATGTGTTCCTAGAGCGCTTTCATGGCAAGGAATCAATAGCAGTTTGCAGCTGGCATTGAGAGCCGTGTGGCAGCACTCTGTGAAGGGTGCTGCTTATTTACTCTTGGCTGGTTTGTTGTGTTGTGCTGCTGAGTTGAGCTTTCTGTTAACTAGACCTTGTTTTGGTTCTGAGAACAAATCATCTGCAGCATCACTTTCCACAAATAAAACTCTGCTGTTGTCTGTGCTGTCTCATGCTGTTCTCAGCCTTCCTTATCTGGTTGGGAGAGAAAAGTCAAAATCTGACTTGATGGGCATTGGAGAGATTCATTGCTTGTTTTGCCTGCTGGTAATGTTTTGTGTTTGATGCTGACCACCTTTCTGACTCTTTGTTTATGTGCAGGTTGTGTGTGGGCAGGACCACAGTCTGTTCAGAACCAAGAAAGGCACAGTCTATGCATGTGGATGGGGAGCTGATGGACAAACAGGTAGGAGCTCAGCTCAGCTTGCATTTCAGTGAACTGATGGCTACAGCAGGCTGTCCTGACTCAGAGCTTGTGATGTTTGTCATGTGTGTGTGGACAGAATGGGCCTGGTGCAGATGTTCTCAGCGCTCTTGTGTAACCAAACTGAGACAAACCAGATCATTGTAAAGCTTTAGGATGCTCTATTGACAGTCCAAGCAAGCCATCTGTGGTGAATCTGTTTAAAGCTTGTGAAGGGATGTGGAAATGGTGTGAGCAGGCGAGCTCTCTGGTTCTGCGTAGGCTTTACCTTCCTGGTTCTCTGGTTTCAGGGTCTGTTTTGCTTCTTAAACTCCTTTTGAACTGACAGAGACCTTTGGCAGTTACTGCTGTCATAGCATGGGTTTTTGGGCCAGACTCTTCTTCTGGTGGCTTCCGCTGTCAAAGAACTCCAGGTGTGATTGTATAAAGTTGTTTTGTACTCCAGAGAGGTAACTTTGGCTGGCAGAACTGGTGTCTGTGGCTGCTTGTCCTTTGAAACTGGTGGTTAAAGAGATATGGATAGGAAGATTGGGTTACAACCTGCCAAATGTTCCTATGTAGGTGTTAAAAGTGTATCTGGAAAAAGAATCCATCATCTTTCTACTTTATTCCTTTCAGGTCTAGGACACTACAACATCACCAGTGTTCCTACTAAGCTACAGGGTGACATTGCTGGAGTGAACATCATCCAGGTCACTTCCTATGGGGACTGTTGTCTGGCTGTCTCAGATGAAGGAGATGTCTTTGGCTGGGGAAATTCAGAATACTTGCAGTTGGCATGTGTCACAGAAACCACACAGGTCAGTTGGCCTGGGGACCTGTTCTGACGTGTTTCAGTTCAGCTGCTGCACACAGTTAAAAATTACTCACTCCTCTCTGCTCTGGGTTCTTCTGACAGCACTGTAAATCAGTACAAGCTAACACCACCAGCAGGCTGGTTTTACCCATGCTTACAAACTCAATCTGTCTGAAATGCTTGTACAGCTTTAGGGCAGTGTGTTGATAGGCAAAGACTTGTGGCCTCCCCTCAGTTTGTTAGTCTGTTACAAAGGAAGGCTACACCCCATGTGCTCCTTTTGTGGACTTTGCACTAAATGGAGGTCCAGCTTGAGTGCTTGTGCTGGTTCCAGGACAGGAGTTAGTCATTTGGCTGGCTGAGAGAGAATCTTGAGTGGTCCTGCTTTCAGCATGGTGCTGGTCCAGCTGACCCTTGGAAGTCCCTTGCAGTCAGCCTGTAGGTTGGTGAGTTCGTCACCTGAGTCCTAAACAAATCCTAGTGTCTGATGGATAGAAGTGTTTTGGAGCAAGCTTACATGGGGCAAGAGTCCAGTGCTGACGTGACACCAGGTATTGTAGTACTGAGGTAAGTGGGCAGATGGAGACAGGGAATGAATTAATACCTAAGCCACTCTTGGCAGAGGGCTAAGAGCAGACAGTTGCATTAGTATGGCTTTAGTAAAATATCATAGAATTGTCTGGGTTAGAACAGGCTTTGAGTTGTGAGTCCAGCTATTAGCACAGCTCTGCCAAGTCACCACTAAGCCATGTCCCTGTGTATCCTTAATGTGGGGTAATTACTGAGACCCTTAAGGCCTGGTGTAGTAGTTTCCTGGCTGGGTGTTTGAGGGTGGCAGCTTTGTTGCCATGCATGGAAGCTTTCCAGTGGGCACCTTTTATCACTCTCTCCACTCTCAGCCTTAATGAATTAAAGGTAGTTTGTTATATCTTAGGACTTGTGTTCATTCTGTTACTTGGACATGAAAGATTGTTGGTGTCAGGATTGTCTGTGTCAGGTATAACCAGCACTAGAGAAGAAGTGAAAAATGTGTGCAGTTTACCTTGTCTCTAACAGCTCTCCTGCAACCTCACACAGGTGAATGTTCCCAGACACCTGCCATTCAAGATTGGGAAAATAAAGGAGGCTGCCTGTGGAGGGACTGGCAACATGGTGCTCACAGGTGAGTTTACCTTTACAGTTGTCATGCAGTAAGTGGATTGTGACATCCACCTGTAACATCCCACATGGAGCAAGCATCTTGTGTGCTGAGAACAGGAGAGTGCTGTCTGTAGGAGGAAAGCTGTGAGCCTGAGAAACCTCTGCTTTAAGAGTGTACATAGGGAATTGTCACTAGCTACAGAGCATTGCTTCCAGTGTGTGCTTATGCAAACTAGAACAAGAGCCTGCTTGCTGCTTGTGGCTCTGGGCTTGTTTGCTGATCACACAGGCCATGGGAGGCTTACAATGAAGATGGATGTAGGGAAGAAGCAAAGCAACACCTGAGAGAACAAAGAGCCCTTCAGGCTCAAGGTAAACCTGACATGTAAGTAAATCTTGATAAACCAGGCTGGACAAGTAGAAGAGGTCTGAGAGCAGTGCAACTCTGCAGCAGGCTTCTTGGTGAATGCTGTTCCCAGTGGCTAAGGGAACACAGCTTGAAAGCCACTGAGTAAAGGCATGAGGGAGAGGATCCTGTGGAGGATCATCTCAAGGAAGATGTTCAGCACACAATACAGTTGTTGGGATGCTGAGATTTGAGCTAGCCTGAAGGGAGCAGAGCTAGCATACAGAGCACCTTGCACTGTCTTGTGCCATCCAGCTGCTGCCTTTCCCAGGCACCCAGAAGGTGGCAGAATGCCAGGCAGGGTGACCAACCTCCTGCTGCTGTGGCCATGCCTCAGAGGGGAAAGCTGTGACAGTGAAGCACTCAACCTCTGCCCCATCAGTCAGTAAGCTCAAGTACAGTAACCAACCCATGCTGTGGTGGCATTGTTTTCCCAGGAAAGTTTTGGCTGTGAGGCTTGGTCTGCTCGTGGAGTGTAGGGAAAAAGAAGCTGTTGGGGTGGGAATGCAGTGTTGGGAGATTTCAAACAGCCAAGAGGTG
The DNA here is from genome assembly GCA_013399775.1 of Semnornis frantzii. Classification (NCBI taxonomy): domain Eukaryota; kingdom Metazoa; phylum Chordata; class Aves; order Piciformes; family Ramphastidae; genus Semnornis; species Semnornis frantzii. Next base: position 32,862 of record VWYK01047126.1, on the reverse strand, counting down.
CCAGGGCTGCTCTGGGAGAAAGGAAAATATCCCTTTGGATCCGACGAGCTGTCGGTCGTGGCAGGGATTTCACAAGCACAGGCTTTCTTACAGAACATGTTCTTATTGAAATGCAGAAGGAGGAAATGTTTTTGTCTGGGGATATGGAATTCTTGGGAAAGGACCAAACCTAACAGAAACAGCAGTGCCAGAGATGATCCCACCCAGCCTTTTTGGCCGCTCAGACTTCGATCCGGACGTCTGCGTTGCTCACGTTCGCTGTGGACTCAGCCACTTTGCTGCACTTACAAGTAAGTTTCTGGTCCTGCTGCTGTGGAGAAGTTTGGTTTTTTTTTTCTTTCCTTGTACAGAGTAAGTCGTTCAGTTGCACTTTAGAAGCATCAGGAACTGGTGTGATAAATGAGCAAACTAATCCAGTGTAAGTGGGAGCTAGATGCCAGGGTTTCGTGGCTCTTCTGACCCACTGAGTTAGCAGCCCGAGGTGGGAAGATTCTCACACTTCACATCCAGTGGTGCTCTGCTCTGTTCTGCTGCACTTGGTGTCAGCCTCTCAAGGAAGCTCTGAATTTCAGAGATGCTTCACAATGGGCAGCAGAGGGCAGCAGTCTCTGCCAACCAACTGCCGGGGCCTGAGTCAGTTTGCCGATGGAGTGTGCGGTGCCAGGGTGCTTGGTCCGACCTGGGGCAGTGGCATGCATGGCACTAGCAGTCTGGTTACAGAGTGCTTTGCCTGGTCTGCCCCTGGTAATCAGGAATTGTTAGAGGTCATCTTTTGGTTGTCTCTGCTGTAGGTCTGAACTGAATTCTTGAGATCTACAGGTTGTACTGAGGAGCTTGAAACTCTCCAACTCTGGAGACAGATGTTTTTCTTTTCCCAAGCTGTCATTTGAAGGCCACTTCTGTCAGGCAGTAGAGTTACCAGTCCCCAGGTGACAGCTTGGGAGAGATTCACTGCTTTGCTTGCAGGCTTTTCCACACTGATAGTTGATGTGGGTCAGCTGTAATTGTCTAACTTCCAGCACATTGATTCACTTCACCACAAATGATTCCTTGGAATCTCTTCTGCTGCACACTTTCTTCAAACAAAATTCCAAAGAAAGAGCTGTAAGGAAGGGAAGCAAAGATTTCTGTCCACAACTTGCTGCTTGTCCTGCTCATTAGGCATCATTTTCTCTAGGCTCAGGTACTTTTATTGTCCTTGGAACCCTTTGTACTCCCAGAAACACCTCAGCCACACTTGCCAGCATCATAAATAAAATTCTTCCTTTTTAATGGCTCTGCCCTGTTTTATTCTTCTTTTCATTTTTCTTTTACCTTGTATAGACAAAGGAGAACTGTTTGTATGGGGCAAGAATCTAAGAGGGTGCCTGGGAACTGGAAGGATGGAGGACCATTATTTCCCATGGAGGGTAAGGATGGTACTAAGACCAAGAGTATATTCTTTAGTCTTTGTTATCCTAAGGGCAAGAAATATAATTTGCTTTGTAGTTTTGCTGAGTGCTTTTCAAAGAGATGGAAGCCTAAGATGATGACTGTAGAACTGCTTTGATTTCCAGACATCCATGTGTAGCCTACTAAGAGCTGAAGGTATCCAGTAAAATATTTAGTCTGCTATTTCAGCATGGATTTCAGATCCCATAGCAATATCTGGTGCTTTGCCATCACACCTGAGCAGTTCTTGTCTAACTCCTGTCCACTCTTACACCTGCTGCTGCTGACTGCTTCTTCCCTCCCCTTCTCACCTGCACTTGACTTTTGTAGATGCTGCAAAGAAAAGCAGCAGTATTGGTCACCCCTGACCCAAAAGATTACACTGCACATTTGCACTCATCCTGGTGCTTGGACTGTAGTGGCAACAGGTCCACATAGCTGTGGGCTTCCTTCCCCTGCTCCTCTTCCAAGTCAAGCAGTTGTGGTGGTGGGTCACTGGGCTGCTTGTGTAGCTACAGCAGGAGATCCTTAGCCACTGAACTGTTTTCATAGCTGTTTGCAAAACTTCCAGTTCCACTCCCTTCCCTTGGTTGGCTCTGAGAGCCAGACTCTGTGGGTGTAAAAGAGTCTTTGGCTCTGGAGTTCAGCACTCAGCCTAGCAGATGTTTCCAGTCTCCATGAAGGCCAAACAGGAGAGGAGGGAGGCAATCAAAGTGGACCACCCTGGAATCCCTTTCTGTGTGTGTGAACTTGCAGTGGATGTATTTCTTTAACCTGTGTTCTCTTCCTTTTACAAATCAACAAAAGAAGGATCAGCTCTGGAGCACTTGCCTAAGATCACACTGCTGTGGCTGAGAGGAGTTTCTCAATTCACCAAGAGTGGCTTGTCCAGGTTTACCTAACTCCTGTCTGACACCACCACAGCAACATACACTTGCAAGGGCACTTAGCAGGATACTGTGTGTGACCTCCTGCCCTAGAGTTAGTTATCTCCTCTCCCTTAGCTCTGAGGAAAACCTTGCATCTGTAACTCTGCTTTCCTGAAGTCATATTGACCACTAGAGCGTGAACTGGGTCTGCTTGGCATCAAAGCAAAATCTGCCTTGGGCTGAGTTGAGCTTTTGCCTTGTTCCAGTCCTTGCTGGTGAGAGAAGAGGCAAAGCTTCATGGTGCTTGGGCACCTCCTCCTCTGCTGCTTGCATTATGCTCTGTTTGCTGCTGAACAAATGGGCTGAGGCTCTTTCCTCAGTCTGCTGGTGAACCCTCCTGTTCTGTCCTTCCAAAGGTTCTGTGGAGGGAGAAGGGGAACATTTCACAGCTCCCTGCACCAGCTGAGTCTTGCTTCCTCTGAGTTTTCAGGGTGACCCTTCCTGAAGGGTCCCTGTGAACCAACTGCTGTGTTAAGAAGGAGGAGGATGTGAAGTGGGAAATACAGAGGCCAAGTTCCAGCTTGAGCAATAATCCCCTCTTGTGTGTCTGTTGCAGGTGACTGTCCCTGGTGAGGTGGTGGATGTTGCATGTGGAGTTGATCACATGGTGAGCATGGTGAAGTCTCTCACCTAGTTACTATTGCTGGGGCTTGGTGATGAGCTTCTTGGAAAGGAAGACTCCTGTGAAGCCAAGAAAGAAGTGACTGTGAGCAGAGGTGGCCATAGCAGTGCCTGGGGGTGCTCCAGCCTGGCTGCAGAAAGTGTGTTCCCTGAGGAGAGTGGAAGTACAGAGAGTGCTCTGGTTGGTTCATCATGAGCTCCCAGAGAGTCTGTGGCCCAGCCTAAAGCTGATGAGTCTCTCTGCCTGAGGATGAAGAGTATCTCCCTCAGGGAAGATGTGCTACAGATCTCAACTTGTGCCAAGGACACTTATTTATGAATGCTTTCCCTGTCACCAGCTCTGAGGTGTCAGTGTTGAGCTGAGCCAAACTATTCCTCAAGGGAAAGGCCTTTTGTTCTTTATAGAATTATTTTTAATATGGAAGAAGTGATGCTGTCTGGTGTCCAGCACAGCTGTCCTCAGTGTCCATCACCAACTGCACTCCACCCAGGCTGCTGCCGAGCAGAAGCACAGCCAGTGGCCTGGAGGCAGTGGTGTGCCCTTAGCCCAGGCTGTGGCTGGCTTCTGTGTGGGCTCCTAAGGACTGAACAGCCAAGAAACAGGTTCCTTAAACTGGAAGAGTGAGAATATGTTTGCAGGGAGAGAGTGCTGTTAGATTAGCCAGTGTGGAAAGGCAGATCACAGGCTGGCTGAGCTGCTGCTGCTCTGGAAGGGTGGCTGATGGTGACAGGAGCCAGCCCAGCCTGTTTATGGAGGCAGACTGGCAATGAAGCTCCCTCAGCTGCCTCTGCAGGGTGAGTGCTTAAGCAGTGGACAGGAGCAGCACTCACTGCTCACTAAGTGCTTTTGCCTTCATGTGCTGTTCACAAATCCCCCTGCCTAGGATTTTTTGAGAGTCCCTGCACTCTTTGTGTCTCCAGGGGTGTGGTGGCTCTTAGCTGCTGAGCAGGCTTTTCAGTAGCACCCAGCAGTTCTTCATGGGCAAGAAGCAAACCCTTGCTCCTTGATACCAGAGACATTGTGGTGTGTTTAGGGCACAGCAAGCTGGGGTGCAGCAGCTGCATGTGCCTGTAGCAGGCACTCACACATCTCACAGGAGAGTGTGGGAAACTCTCCTGGGCAGTACTCCAGACAGCAGACACAGCTGTATCATTTCTTTGTGTGAGATACTTCTGCTGTGTAAATTATTTTATTAAGTTCCAAGTTAATACCTTTTTAATAAAGTGATTAAAAAGTCTCTGTTGGTAGTAATGGAATATTCTTGAACTTGACTTCACACCTGAGCTGCTCTGTCCTGCACTCTGCATTTAAACTGAGGCATTTGAGGTCATGGTGATGTGACAGGAAAGCTCTCCTGCCAGGTGGGACACCTCTGCACTTGCAGCACTGTAGGCAGGCAGTGTCTCCACAGGCCCAGGGGACACCAGGTTTGTGCATTTTGGCTTCACTGGCTGGATTTCTATATCACATCTGTGTAATGACCAGAACTTGAGGAGTGGGTCTAAACTCTACCTTGAACTAAAGCCTTGGAGGGCTTGAAGTCATTGTCCCAATCTACTCTGTGCTTGTCAGGCCACACCTGGAGCACTGCCTGCAGTTTTGCATCTTTTTTATACATTAGGGAACAGACAGGTTGGAAGGTGTGCCCAGAGAAGGGCCATGAGGATGATAGAATCATAGAAGGGTAAGGTTGGAAGGGACCTCAAGGATCATCCAGTGCCAACCCCCTGCCATAGGCAGGGACACCTCCCACTAGCACAGG
>VWYK01047126.1:0-21702 GCA_013399775.1 Semnornis frantzii | reverse complement strand
AGCAGCTACCCTGGAGCAAGGGACAGCAGCTAGCCTGGAGCAACTAGCCTGGAGCAAGAGGATAGCAGCTCCCCTGGAGCAAGGGATGTAGCAGGTGGATTCTAGGGGCAGTGGGAGGGTGACTGGAGAAAACTGAGCTAACCCAGCCAAATGTTTCAATGCAGGCAGGCCTTGGTGACACCACCAGCCAGGAGGAGAGCCACAGCAAGCCCTGGCCAGGCTTTCTTGGAGCAGCCAGGCTTTGAGTGGAGGTGAGCATCCGAGCACAGCTGGGTACTCCCCAGCACCAGGCAGTGCAGAACACAGCTCCCAGCCTGTCTCAGTGACAGCCCTCGGGCAGCTCGACGCGAGGAGAGGAGGCAGCACTCTGCAACATCTTTTCTGTTTAATTCCACGTTTCATTTCACTGAGGGTGCTCAGGGCTCTCTCTGAGCAGGCAGCCTGCCCCGGCCGTGCCGCCCAGCTCCCGGCGCAGCACCCGCGGCAAGCAGCATCCCGCGCCCTGGGAGGGACACCCATGTGTCCCCAGCAGCTCCTTCCACACCCAGGATGGGCAGGTTGCACTTCACCTCGGAGCTGAAGGTCAGGGAACCGTCTGCACTCCCTCTCCTCCTGCCCCTCATTCATAAATTTAATAAAATAACAATANAAAAAGAATAATAATAATAATAATAATTATAATAATAATAATAATTATAATAATAAAAAGCATCTGGAACCAGCTCAGAAGATCTCTAATGCTTTTCAGCTTGACTGACTTGGAGTGCATTGACCACACCGTTTATATTTTCTTCAGGTACCTGCAAGGAAACAGAAAGAAAAGTAATGCTCTAGCAAAAGCCAGATGAGGTAAGGAGAAGCAGGAGCTCAAGCCAGACAAGTCCCCAGGAGCCAGGGCCTTTGCTGCTGGACATCTGAGCTCCGTGGAGGAAGGATTCCATCTACAAGAGACAACCTCTGGTTCAAAAGTGTCAACCCATGGCAGTCCCAGGAGCAGACACCCTAAGAGAGAGCTGCCTGCTTGCTGCCTGTCAGGTAGGTGCTGCTGGGGCTGGGGAGGCATCTATTTGGGCACTTCCCTTCCTCCTCCTCTTCCTCTTGTCTCCTTTCCCTTCCTTCAGTTGGTAAAGCATTTGTGCACCTGGAGCTCGCTGCTGCATGTGGTGGAGATGCCTAAGGGCTCCATGAGGCTCTCTGGGAGGTTTGAGACCTATAAGTGTGGGTGAGGAGACCACACTGACTGAGAGGGGAACAGGTTCACCACAAGAAGGAGAGAGCTGTGAGTCTGCCTGTGGTGGGGGCTGCCAGATGGTGTGGTGCAGCACCTGAGCGTTCTTATCCAGTCTTGTGATGAGCCTTACCCACAGAAGTCCAAACACAAAGCTACTGGTGGGTGTCTTTTCACTTCTGCTGCAAGAAAACACTCTTGCAGTGACCTAGCAGCAGTGCCTGTCACCAGCAGAGCAGTCCCACCAGACAGAGAGGAGGCATCTGACCATTACATAAACTGAAGACACTCAGGGGACAGGCAGCAAACAGCTCTTGGAAAGTGGAAGGGGGACTGAGGGAAAAATAAATTATCTGTGAGCTGCTGCAGGGAGCCAAAATAATTCATGCTAAGTAAGTTGAAGTGGGACTGCCTGCTCCATGAGGCATTTGAGTCCTTGGCCAGCAGCACAATACCTGGATTCACTGGGCAGCTGCCAGAGCTCAGGCAGTGGAAATACAACTGGACAGAGCTTTTCTGCACAGCTCTGAACAAAGCTGAGGGAAAAAAAAATCCCCTGTGAGGAATAACAAGAGAAACATTCAATTTTCCAATGGGAAGATGGACTAGGAGGCTAGGAGTGGCAAACTCTGATGATGTGTGAACAAAAGTCAGCTAGGAAAGGAAGAAAATGCTCTTCAAACAGCCATAAAGCAAATTCTTCTGCAGCAGGAATAAAAGCCCAGCAAATCTGCACCGCGGGGAGAGATCTGAGGCAGGCTTCTCCACTGCCTCCCCTCCATCACTTCTCCCAGCACACTGAGCACTGCAGTGGAAGAAGCTGTTTGACTCTTTGCCTCTCCAGAAGATAATGAGAAAAGACACCAGAATCAATTTTGCAGAACCCATTCTCTCAGCCAGCCCCAGCGGATCAGCAGCAGAGGCCTCTCCAGATGCTCCTTCAGTGCAATACAGAAGCAGGGAGGAACAGAACTGACCAGCCCTGGCCAGCTGGCTTTGCCCTACAGGGACCTACCTTCTGACTTAACCACAGAGGGCTGAGCTTTCCTTCTCTGCAAAATGTTTGTTTCCTTTAACATCAAGGGAATGGTATCAAGCACACTACAAATGTTTGGGCTGGATTTTCTCCAGGGCAGATGTGGATGTGTGAACAGTTTGGATGTGCAGGATACATCCCAGACTGCCATCAGTGGAGAAGTCCTGCCCCTTTCTGTCCCTTAGCAAAGATCCCAGCTCCAGGGTATCTGGTGCAACACACTGATTTGCCAGCTGGAGGGCAGATCAAAGCATCTACCATGAAGCCAAAAGCAAAGCTCCAAAGCACACCCCACACAGCTTCAGAGTCCTTAGATGCAAAATGCTGGTGATGAAAAGCAAGATACTGGAGAGGAAGAGCATGAGGCAGTGAGAGCAGGGCTCATGGCAGAGGGACTCTTCACACTTGCTCTCTCTAGAGGGAGCTGGAAACCATAGCTCTCTCCAGCCTGACCTTATGTCACCCAAGGGACACACCAGAGACATGGAGGTTCCCATCTCAGACTTGTCTCCCAAAGGAATTTCTGTTCAAGCACAGGTCATAGAATCATTTTGGTTGGAAAAGATCTTCAAGATCATCAAGTCCAACCACTGCCTAACTCCACCAAGTCTGGTGCTAAACCATGGTCCTGATTTCCAAGGCAAACAATCACAGCACTGCAAGAAGACCCAGGCCAGGCAAAAAAATTAACCAAGAGAATCCACCTTAAGGTGTACAGGAGAAGAAAGATCAGGTCAGAGGGAACCCCAAGATTTCCTAAAGCACTCTAAATTGTTGGCAAGTACTGAACAAGCTTATATAAGGGAAGCAAGGATGTAGAGAAAGGATTGAAGATGCACTTAGACCTTGAGAAATGTCATTAGAAGTCTGGAGAGCAAAGTCAGGGAAAAGACATCAAAATGCAGGTTAGGGTCTTGGCCAACCAACCCAACCCAACCTGGAGCCAGCAGGCACACTGCCCAGCCACCACACCCAGAGCAAAGCCAAGCAAAGGAGGGCTTGAACTGCTCCCTCCACGTGGTGGAGGGCTCTGAGAGCTGGAATAGCACTGTCCAGATGAAAAGCTCTCAAGCCTGTGTGGAAACAGCAAGCAGCAGGGAGAATGCTAAAGCACTGCTGTGAGGGAGGAAGATCTGCAGCCCTTAGTGCCCTGCCCAGCTAATGCCCTGCCAGCTGCTCAGAGCCAGGGATATGCTGGGTTTGGCACAGCAGGATGAGACACTTAAAAGGTGGAGCTGGCTGCAGAGTCATCATAATTGCATGGCACAAGTTGCAAGTGAAAGATGTATTTTAACTGCAGATATTGCTTGACAACTAGAAGCACTCTGCCCCTTGTGCTCTGCACAGAAAGCATGCAGCTGGGCCACCACAGCAGGCAGGAATGTGAGGCAGAGCTAACAGTATTGATTGGGAAATGGTGTTTTATTAGCTTATCTTATCAGCACAGTTAATATTCAAGAAAATAAGACAAACATATATAACACTCTGACCTTTGCTATCTGGAATAATATTTGCTTTTACTCTTTACACACATGACCTACAGGCTGCAAATGGTTCACACCAACTGTGACAACCCAGAGTCATTAGCTGCAAGGAACCTGCCTTGAACTCATGGGAGCTTTGACAGGTCAAATGGAGGGTCTGAAGAGTGAATTGAGAGTGATGAAAGGAGAAGTATAAAGCAACAAAGGGCATCTTGAAGAAAAAGACTCCAAAAGCAGCAGGTTTTGTCTGCACTGACTCCTTCCCTCAGGACATGAGGAATGGGCTCCAAGTCAAATGCCACCCAGTTTATGGCTACTGTTATAGGAACTTTTCCTTTACAAGGAAGTTCCTTGTTTTTGAGGGTGGCCTGTTACACCCAAAGGAAGAGCAGAGATAGGCCTAAAAGGTAAAATACCCAGCAGCAGCCAAGAGAAGAGAAGGCTGCCCAAATGGCAAGCCTCATGCTCGTGGCTGTGCTGCAGCTGCCGATGGGCACTCGAGAGAGCAAGCATGGCAACTCCCTTCTGTGCTTCACAATCACCTCCTCTTGCTGGCCTGACACTTGTTGCTATGTTGTTGAAGCCCTATGCCATGAGGAGGAGGATGCAGAAGAGCTTCTTAGGACTCACAGATAGGTCTCAGAGTGCAAAGGTGAGGGCTGCAAAGGTCCCAAGAGATGGAAGCAGTGGTTTGCTAGTGAGAGACACACAAAGGCACCCTCCTGAGAGCCTCTTGGCAGCACAGCAGAGAGACCTTCTGGCTGTTTCTAACAGTGACACAGTGGAAAAGACTGCTTGGAGAGGTCTTTAAGGACACAAACCACCCTGACACTCCCTAACACGGCTTTGCCTTGGGATAGGGCTGGGCTTGGTTCAGGAACCACTGACCCAGGGCAGTGACAGCCAGAAGGCTGCAGAGAGGCATCTGTTGGGCTACTTAGAGCAAAGGCACTCCCACAAGCTCTCCAGATGTGAAATTATGTTCTCATCATGAGTTTTCTCTCAGGAGGAAGATCTCCCCTGTTCCAAAGAGGCTGTCTTGGTACTCACCAAAGCATGATCAAACTTAAAAGTACTGATGTAGTAGGCTGGGATGTCAGCTGCGGCCAAGGGCTCAGAAATCTGAGCCACAATTCCACATTCATCTGTGGGGGAGAGAAATAAGCAATCACTGAATGGCACCTGGCAACCTCCAGGGTTGGTGACTCCACCACTAACCTGGGCAGCCCATTCCAATGCCTGACCACTCTTTCTATGAAAAAAAATTCCTAATGTCGAGCCTAAACCTACTCAGCTTGAGGCCATTCCCTCTTCTTCTATCACTAATTACCTGTGAGAAGAGCCCAGCATCAACCTCTCCACAAGGTCCCTTCAGGCAGCTGTAGACAGCAATGAGGTCTCCCCTCAGCCTCCTCTTTTTCAAACTAAAGAGCCCCAGCTCCTCCAGTCACTACTGCAGATGTGAAGCACTTGCCATGTGCCACTTAGGTCCAACATTCTTCTGGGCAGAGAAAGCTTTTTGAGGCAGTGGATGTGGGACAGGCCTGTGAAAAGGACTGCAACAAACCAGTGCTAAACCCACTGAAGCCACAGCATTGCCCAAGGGCTGTAGGTGTTTAAGAGGAGGTTGGATGAGGCACTTAGTGCTGTGGTTTAGTTAGGTGATAGGTTGGACTGGGTGATCCTAGAGGTCTTTCCCAACCTGGTTAATTCTGTGATTCTGTGACTGCACTGGAGTATGACAGTGCCTTCTGACCACTGGTTTCAGTAAGCCACAATGCATTCCTCTTAGCCACCTTAACAGAGGCCCAGCTGCAGCTACTGCTGAAGTCCAGCAGATGGATGCCATTTAGATGGAGCTGTCAAGCACACAGCACTTGCAGAAGTATATTTAGAAGTCTGACTTATTAGGTAGGAGTCAGACTCCTCCTGTTTGAAAATCTCAGCTTGCAAAGTCATGTTAAGCTGCTGGCTCTTAAAAAGCCTCAGATGGATTTTTCCATCACCCTTGGAGGCCCTGAGGGGATTGGCTACCTGTGCACCAACTGATCCTCCAACTGTTTACCTACCGAAGCCAAGAGGCTGCCCACCAATGCGCACCATCTTCCAGAGCTCACCAGATGCACTTGTAAACAACAAATTATTGGGAAATCTGCAAAAGAAAAGGAACACCAAACCTGGCAATTAAAACTCAGCAGTGTGTCACAGCCTGCCCACGGGGATGCTGCTGTTCCTGCAGCCCTGGGCCATGAAGATGCTCCGAGGGCTGCAGCAGCTCTGCTGAGAGACTTGGGGCTCTGCAGCCTGCAGAAGAGAAAGCTTCCAGGAGACCTTAGAGTAGCCTTCCAGGATCTGAAGGGGGCTCCAGGAAGGCTGGGGAGGGACTATTGACAAGGGCTTGTAATGCCAGGACAAGGGGCAATGGGTTTGAAGTGGCAGAGGGGAGATTGAAAGTGGATGTTAGGAGGAAAGTTCTTTACAGTGAGGGTGGTGAGACACTGGCACAGGTTGCCCAGGGAGGTTGGGGAGCACAGAAGCACAGAATGTGATCTTTGATGAAACTGGATGATCCTTGAGGTCCCTTCCAACCTTACCATTCTATGATTCTATGATCCCTGATGATCTTTCAGGTCCCTTCCAACCTTACCATTCTATGATTCTATGATCCCTGATGATCTTTGAGGTCCCTTCCAATCTTACCATTCTATGATGCCATGATCCCTCTGCTCCTTGCAGCCAGTAACAGCACTGGAGGCAGCTTGGTGAAGCTGAGGAAACTGCAGGCAAGTAGCACAGATGCAGCCCCAGGTGTCCTATGGCAAATGGTGCTGGGACTGTGCTTGGGCACCCAGAGAGGCATGGAAAGAGATTTCTAAGGAACAGGCCATGCCCCAGCTTTGCAAACATCAAGACTGCTCATCTGAAGGCTTGCTCTGAGCTGCACTTAGAACCCGCAGGGACAGAACATGCTTCCATATCTCCTCTCTTAGGAACACCAGAGGTAACCACTGTGCTTGTGGCTGAGCATCATCAGTGTTTTTTATTCTATACTGTCCCTGGGATCCCTGCAGAGATCCTCATTCCTTAAGACCCGCAGCTAAGAGACTTGCCCAAGGTGAAGCAGGCAGCCTGTGGCAGAGAAGGAATTGGCTGCCAGGTTCCTCAAGCACCAGGCTGCTGCTCCAGCCCTCTGGCCTCTCTTGAAGGCAGGCAGAGATTTTCTCCAATTAAGAAACCTTCGAGAGGGCAATTAATAGTTTGCAAACAAGTCCCTAGGGCAGGCAGGAATCAAATGCAGACACTGCACTGTGTGTCCAAAGCAAACCTATGCACTGCATCTCCGTACAGCATCCTGCCTAGCCCCGAGCTCAGAGGCTTCTGCGATGTGAAGCAGCAGCAGAAGACACAGAAACAGGCTGAGATTTGCTCCCTCGCTGGCTTTCTCCTTGCCAGACAAACAGTCATGGGCTCCTGCTGCACAGGCATGACTCAGAACATTAGCATCACAAGAGACTCTGCACCAGGGCCAGCCTCGTCTGAAGGGAAAGCAGGGGGACAGCATCACTGCCGTCCACACCCTGCTTTTGGCCTTTAGCAGTGCAGCTTCAACCACCTACCTCAAAATTGGTTTTGGTTTTGCTCTTAAAAGCACAGGTGATGAAGGACAGCATAAAAATGTCAAGATCACTTGGCACCAGTGCTCCTCTCTCAAAAGTGAGGGAACCTTACATGACATTGGCTTGTGGTTTCCCTTGAGGGCTTGGACAGAGAAGCCCAAAGTTCAGGAACAGGAACTAAGGTGCCAGACTTCACTCAAAGTGAAGGCAAATGACACCCATGTGATGAGGCTCCTGAAACAACTAACACAGAGTAGCTTAAGCAACTTTCTGCTCCTTTGAGAACATCCCAGTTGCTTTTTGGGCATCCAGGAGACTCCAAGGTCAGACAGAATCATTGAGGTTGGAAAAGACCTCTGAGATCATCAAGTCCAGCCTGGGACCTAACACCAGGACATCAGCTAAACCATGCCACCAAGTGCCACATCCAACCTTTTTTTAAAGACCCCCAGGGGTGGTGAGTCCACCACCTCCCTGGGCAGTCCATAAAGAGAGAAACTCACCTCTGCTGTGTCTGGACATCCATGACCAAGGAGATGTAACCCTCGATGAGAGAAAAGGAGAAAAAGCGAATATGTCCCGAGTCTTCATTGCCCACCACAGGGTCTTTTACTCTGCAGGAAGAGAAGGCCATTAGCAGGGGGCAGAAGAGCAAGGGAAGGCTTTTAAAGCACACAGAGCCAGTGAAACCAGAAAAGTTCTGACACCAAATTAAGGAAGTGACACTGAGTCCTATCCCATCATACTGCTTTTGCAGTTTTGATTTTGCAGGGTCAAAAAATCCCATTCCCCACATTGACAAAACTCTCCCAACCCTGCCCCAAAATCCTCCTGGCTGTAGGCCAGAAGCCACAGGCTGATCCTTGAAGCACACTGATTGCATTGCTACACTTGGCTTACTTCTGAAAAGGCTCAGCTTTTCAAAGCCAGGGGATTTCTTTGGGCTTCCACCTGCCAGGACAACCCTCTTGAGCCAGTGACACCTCCCTCCCTAGGTGCAGAGCACCACAGCAGCAGATTCCTGGGCATCCTGGAGGAGCTCTGTCAATTTGTGCCTCCAGACACCAGCCACATCTCCCCTGGAAGCTTGTCTCCCATGCCAGGACCTACCCATTGGAGTAAAACATGACATCCATTAGGAGTGTAGCAACAGTGGGAAGGGTATCTGGATCCAGGCTGGTGACACAGAACATATTACTTGGGCTGGAAAGGGGGTGGATGACAGGCCTCTGAACTGAAAGAGACACACACAGACACACACAACTGTGAAGCCACATCTGCAGCAGGTTCCTGTCCCACCAGACCTTACCCACACACTGGCAGCAGATGCAGAGGGATCTCACAGTGTGTTTGTGACAGGCTGCTGGAGCCCAGCTGGTTCTCAGACACACACTGAAGAGCCTGGGGACAACCTGCTCTTGTGGTGTTCTCCCCAGGGAATAAGGTGGGATCACCTGAAGTACCATGGCCAGCACAGGGCAGAGGTCAGCTCTCAGAATTCAGGAGCTCTCAGGCCATTGGGTGCATCCACATGAGACAAAGGGCAAGCCAAAGGATGTGCCAGCACACACTGAACAGTAGACATAGATTCAGGCTTCCACCACCTATAAAAGCAGGGCTGTGGGAGCCTTGTCTCTGGCTGTGGGTGATGGCAGCACCCACTCTTTCCCCTCCTGTTTTGCCATAATATCTACAAAGAAATTACAAACCAGCTGCCATGTAGCAGCTTGGCAGAGACACTGCAGCCAAGGGCTGAGCAGCAGCTGGCATTCAGGCATGAAGCTGTCAAAGGAGAACATAGCAAACTGCATACCTGTGTGCTTTGCTGGGCCCCTCCTTTATGCTTTTAGGTTAAGGTTTATTTTGTGAAAGAAGATGATTTACAACTACCAAGTGACAGTGTTGAGTGGTACCTCAGAACAACTGATCCCTGCTTTGTTTGGCTGTGGGCCCAAAAATGACACACAGGTGTGCAGGTAAACATCTGCATTTAAACAGCTCCTTTTCCTGACTGTGCCCTTTGCCTGCTGCTTCTTAATCTAGGCTGGAAACATCCCAAGGTTCTCTACAGCCCTGGGCTCCTTCTGGGGTCTTGATCCTGACTGGTATTGAAGTGTGAAAGTTGAACAACAGTCTCTGTGCAACAGGCACTGCAGCACTTTTGTAAAATGTATTTTGTAAAGTGCAAGCTTTTGTGCAAGCCATTTTCCTTTGGAGTGCTGAAACGTGGCAAGAGAGGCTCCAGACAATGGTATTTTTGCAAGTGAAATGAATTGGACTTTGGCCTTCTGTGCTGCAACAGGCAGGTCTCCTCTAGAGATGTGAGACTAGCACAAGAAGGCTCAAACTCAGCACAGCTCATCAGCACTGCTCACAAAGTTAAGTCACAGAATCACAGCATTAACCAGGTTGGAAAAGACCTCTGGTATCATCGAGTCCAACCTATCACCCAACCCTTCTAATTAACTAAACCATGGCACTAAGTGCCTCATCCAACCTCCTTTTAAACACCTCCAGGGATGGGCACTGCACCACTTCCTCAGGCAACTCATTCCAACCTCCACACTCTCTCTGTCAAGAATTTCTTCCTCACATCCAGCCTGAACCTGCCCTGGTGCAGCTCGAGGCTGTGTCCTCTTGTTCTGTCCCTGAGTGCCTGGCAGCAGAGCCCAACCCCACCTGGCCACAACCTCCCTTCAGGTAGCTGCAGAGAGCAATGAGGTCTGCCCTGAGCCTCCTCTGGTGCAGGCTGCACCCCCCCAGCTCCCTCAGCCTCTCCTCACAAGGCTGTGCTCCAGCCCCCTTGCCAGTCTTGGTGCCCTTCTCTGGACAGGTTCAAGCACCTCAACATCTTAAGCACCTACTCAAACCCTTGGTTGAACTGTTATAGACTCAGGCACTGTTAAGCTCTTTTATTACCTTACAACAGGGTGAAGGTTCCCCAGAGCACTGCAGGAGGGTAGCAGGCACAGTTGCACCTCCAGCTGTGCGATGGAGACCAGCTCCCTGGCCAGCTGAGCCCACGAGTCCTTACCTAGTTTTGGTTTGACAAATCCATTCGTTATCCCAAGGTCATCAGCAGCCACTGTCTCCCCATTCACCACTCTGAGGATGGTGAACTCAGCAGCCAGTGTGTGCATCACGAAGGGCAGGTCTCGCTCGCGTACCTGCAGGGGACAGCAGGGTTAGTTCATCATGGTGTGCACCACAAGTGAGGATGCTCTGCACTGAGGTGGTGGATGCTCAGGGCACAGAGAAGTGGACACATCACTCCCACCTCAGCCAGCAAGTGCCTAAGGATCATTACCACCTGGATGTGTGTCTAGAGAAGTACATTTGGTGCTGTCGCTGCCGGTGTCAGTGGGATTAAGCACCACAGGGCTTTTAAGACTGTGGGGATTCCTAGGAGGGAATGTTTCACCTCTTTTCCAGCATTACTTCCAGAACTCAGCACTGCCTGCTTTTCAGGACCAAGTTTATGTGGCTGTGTTCAGTGTGAGTGCACACATGTGAGATGGGAAGGCAGTCTGCCTCTCTATCCCCAAAACACCTTTGGAGCCTCTTGGCCACCACCAGCCAACCTGACAGCAGACACTGTGTTCCTCTAACTCTCAGAAAACCACTGCCTGAGTGATGCTGGGGAATGCTGTCAGTGACTCCCTTAAGGGAGAGACTGCAGCGTGGGCTCAGCACTCTCATCAGACACCAGATAACCCATACCAACAAATCCCTCATCCCATGGGAAAAGCTCCTGGAACGTCAGAGAGCCTAACTGCAAGGCACAGAACTCTGGAGAAAGCAGACTTTGCTGCTCCTCAAACGACTTGTTCCCAGGAATGTCATTCAAACCACCCAGCTGAACTTCCATCCAGTGGCAGGTTACTCCCCCTGGTCCTCTCATGTCCTCTTACCAGGATGAAGTCTGTCTGATAGGTGGAGAGCATGAACACTGAGATGTTCTGGTCAGCTAGTGGTGCTATTACTGACTTGGCAATTTTGGTCACTCCAATGGGCTGGGAGCCAGAGAAGCCACCTCCACCAGACACCACGTTGAGGGCAAGCCATGTTGCATCGGCCACGCTCAGGTGTTCCGAGGAGGGGAGCTCTGCAAAGAGACAGAGTGGGAGGGTAGAGGTTGGTTTTAGAGGCAGAGAGAGACAGGTCCACCATCTGCTCTGCAGGTGGTCAGCACAGACCTCAGAAACCACTTTTGCAGCTGACCTCTTGGGCTTGCTGTGCTTCTTCCCATGTTGGCACTGTGCTGCTTCTTAGATACACCAACTGCATCTTAGACATACCAACTGCATCAACACCACTGCAGGACTCACACAGATTTTCAAGGCCAGCACAGGAACTACCTGAGCCTCAGTGATTTGCCTGGATGCTGATGTCCAGCACAACTGGCATCCCCATGCAGAAACAGCCTGAGGTCTTTGACTTCACAGAATCCTAGAATGCTAAGGTTGAAAGGGACCTCAAGGATCATCCAGTTCCAACCCCCTGCCATAGGTCCCACTCCCACTAGTACAGGTCACTCAAGGCCTCCTCCAACCTGGCCTTCAACACCTCCAGGGAGGGAGCAGCCACAACCTCCCTGGGCAACCTGTGCCAGTGTCTCACCACCCTCACTCCAAACAACTTCCTCCTAACATCCACTTTCAATCTCCCCTCTGCCACTTCAAACCCATTGCCCCTTGTCCTGTCATTGCAAGACCTTGTCAACAGTCCCTCCCCAGCCTTCCTGGAGCCCCCTTCAGATACTGGAAGGCTACATCTTCTTCCATCTCTTCTATCATGTAATTCTCCAAATACTTCACTTGAGCTTTTCTGGTCTTTTTGTTTGCATTGTGTTGCTCTAACCCCAAAGTTTGCTGTCCTGGAATTGAGCTGGGAGGTTGACAGAGCAGCCTGGGTACTAGCCCAAGGGTTTGGAGATGCAGAGCAGGTATCCTCTGCATCTGCAGGCTGCTGCTCCAAAGCAGAAGACAAGAGCTGCACAGCTCTGTTCAGGATGGATGGTGTAACACACACACTTGAGATCACAAGGTGGTCACATACTAAGGTAATGGAAATCTATTTTAGGACAATCTCTCTTCCATTCCATTTGCTTCTAATCCACTGTCATTAAGTAGTTAAAAATCTGCAGCTAAACCATTTAATACAGATGATTAACTGTTTTAAACCATTTAATATAAATTATTAACTGTTTTATAGAAACCTTAATGTATTAACAGCCTGTAAAAACACACAGAGAGTCTGGAATGAAGGCATGAACTTTTCAAAGATTCTCTGGACTTTGGATTCTGGTTTGGCAAATTATAGAAACAAACAGTTCAGACCCAGACTCACAAATGCATAATCCCAGTTAAATCTACTTGGCGTAAGGAACCTGACCTCAGATGCAGATCCAGCAGTGGAAGTTCAGATCCAAGGCACAGCAGAGGTCCCAGCACAAACCTACCCACTTTGCTGAGGGGTTAGCTGCAGCCCCAGCAGTCCCAAAGCAGAAATCCCAGCAGTGCTGCTCTTGCAGCCAGCATCCTGGCACCACAGGCAAGCCACTCTGTGTCTCCATACCCACCCGTCCTGTCCTGTCCACCCACTCCTGGCTCCTCCTGACACTATCCTTTCCTTCTCCTTCAGTGAGCCCTCTGGGAGCTGTTCCTGTAGAGCTCCAGACACCACGTAATAAATCCATAACCTCACAGCCCCTGGGTCCCCAGGCACCATTGCTGTGAGACAATGCCAGCACTGGAAACCCAAAATGAACTGAATAACAAACACTGCTCATTTTGTCCTCCTCCACAACCTCAATTGTGTGTGGCATAAAAATAACCCAGAGCAAACACACTGCAAACAGTGGGGACACTGAGGGTTCTGCTTCTGCATTTTGATGTTTAGCTTCATAGGCCAATGTTTCTTTTTTACTGAGTAATCAGAGCTGACATGGAATGAAAACTAGGCACCAGGGACGGTGGCTAAGTTTGGGCATTAATCAACAGCATGTTACCTCAGAGAGAGGAGTGCAGGTTGCTTGCAGAATATTACTGCACCAGAAGATTGTTTTCTGATCAGACACCCCTCTGCATCAGAAAAGCACCCCCAAGACAAAGCTTCCTGCACCAACTGGCATGGAGGAATGAGGGCTCAAAACAACTGCTGCTGAGCTAATAAGCAGCTGACGTCTTTTTTTCCCCTCTATTCCCTCCTCTGCTCCTTGCCTGTAAAATAAATGAGAAGAAGAGGAAGAAGGAGAAGGAGAAGAAGGAAAGAAAACAAAGATGTGCTCCTTCTTTGGCCATGGATTTGCTCCCTGGTAGCACGGAGCAGGCAGGCACAGGCGAGGCCACCTGCACGTCGCCGCTATTTACACTTCCATTTCCCGAAGCCATTAAAGCAGCCAGGCAACTAAATCACAGAAAAGGTCAAGTGACACCTTTCCTCTCTGCAAACTCATCCCCAAAAGCCTCAAGCACTGTGGCTGTCCCAGAAACTGCACCAGCTGCATGGGCAGCTCCCTACGCTCCCAGCTCCTCTGCTCATCCATGTATCCCACGCCCTAGATGTACCCAGCACCACTGATGACTCCTCACCAGCAGGGAGATGATATCAAGGACTCATTTTCCTCTCTATATACGGAGTATATGATGCTCCTGCTGTGCATGGGTGATGTGGGCTTGGCTGCAGTTCATTAAATACCAGTTTAAATGCTGTTGAGGGTCAGAGAAGTGAAGGAGGATGCTGTATTTCAGCTTGGATGGAGGCGTGATCACATTTCACTCTGGCTGCAGCCGTGCTGGAGGAGCTGCCCCAAGAAGACCTCATCAACCTCTTCCTCAGGGGGCAGAAAGGGTGCCCTGTCCACTGCCTTTGTAATTACTGGGAAGTGTTGACTGTGTTTGGTTTTATGTGTTCTACAGACCACACGAAGTGTGACAGGGATCACTGCATTTGCTTAAGCAACCTGCTTCTCATAATTCAATTAACTTCCCCCCCCCAAAAAAAAAAAACAACCCACCATACAGAAAGTGACTGAAACACCAATTTTGGACACTGTTTCCACAAGGCAGCCAGATGGAAAAGTACAGCCCAGATTTTAATGAAACAAACCCAGGCTAGAGGCTCAACAAATTCATCTAAATAGCATCAAACAGGCCACGTGGGAAGGTGCTTTGCCCAGGAAGCTGCTAAAGGCAGTAAACCCAAGGAGAGCTGAAAAACATCTGACGTAGCTTTAACGCAGACTCGGTGAGGCAGAACCAGGCAATAAATAAAAACCTGAGTCCTGGGCTGCAGCAAGAGCAGTGTGGGCAGCAGGGCAAGGGAGGGGATTCTGCCCCTTTGCTCTTCTCTCCTCAGACCCCACCTGAAGTGCAGTTCTGGAGTCCCCAGCACAGGAAGGACATGGAAGTGTTGGAGCGGCTCCAGAGGAGGCCACGAAGATGCTCAGAGGGTTGCAGAAGCTTTGCTATGAGGACAGGCTACAAGAGCTGGGGCTCTGCAGCCTGGAGAAGAGAAGGCTTCCAGGAGACCTTAGAGTAGCCTTCCAGGATCTGAAGGGGGCTACAGGAAGGCTGGGGAGGGACTATTGACAAGGTCTGGGAATGCCAGGACAAGGCACAATGGGTTTAAACTGGCAGAGGGGAGATTGAAAGTGGATGTTAGGAGGAAGTTGTTTGCAGTGAGGGTGGTGAGACACTGGCACAGGTTGCCCAGGGAGGTTGTGGCTGCTCCCTCCCTGGAGGGGTTCAAAGCCAGGTTGGATGAGGCCTTGAGTGACCTGTTCTAGTGAGAGGTGTCCCTGCCTATGGCAGGGGGTTGGAACTGGATGATCTTTGAGGTCCCTTCCAACCTTACCATTCTATGATTCTACCCAGGAGTAGTCCAGCTGCCTGCAGGCTCCACAGCCATCTTCTGCTGCCCATCAACACCACCATGGCTGGCAGGCAGAGGAGGCTCATAGACTCCAAACATCCTTTCACCCATGGCAGCTGGCACGGAACCTCAGCAAGGCAGCTAAGATGTGTTCACCCGGCTAGCCCAATCATCTTGCATCTGATTTGGCCTGGCAGTGCAGCACTAGGTACCAGCTGCTGGTGGGCTCCAACAGCTCATGGCATCACTCCCTGCTGGCACAGGTTTTCTCTCATCCAAAGTTCTCTGCAGTGCCACCAGGCAGACAGACAGATACCACATGGGACACAACCCTCCCCACCCCCTACTCAAGCCAAACCCATGTCATAGAAGCTTTAGCCATGAGTTAAACCTGCTTCTTCACACCCTGGGTGATTGGATAGGTCAGAGCCCTGTCCAGAGCCTCGCTGGCCCATTTGGCAGCTAGAGCTGAAGCAAAGCAGCCTCCATGGCACACATCATCCTGGGACGGGAGGTAGTGAGTATCATATTGGCCATAATTGGCTCCTGAGCTCAAATAATCAATATCACTTCCAGGGAGGACAACAAATGCTGGCCCAGACCCAAGGGAAGATTGAATTGCTGCTGCCAGAGCGCTACTGTGTGCTGTGAGCTGGTGCTCCATGTGGCACTCCTGCAGCACCTTTGGGGTGATGCTGGCCAGATGATCAAAGATCACATTCTGTGATTCTGTGATCCACAACCTCCCTGGGAAACCTGTGCCAGTGTCTCACCATCCTCACTGGAAAGAACTTCCTCCTAACATCCAGTTTCAATCTCCTCTCTGCCAGTATAAACTCATTACTCCTTGTCCTGTCATTGCAAGACCTTGTCAATAGTCCCTCCTCAGCCCTTCTGTAGGCTCCCTTCATACTGGAAAGCTACTCCAAGTTCTCCTCAAAGTCTTCACTTCTCCAGGCTGAAGAGCCCCAACTCTTGTAGCCTGTGGTTTTTTTGAGCAGCCTTCTGCCTTTAGATCCTTTACACTGCACTTACTTCACCTTTTATAGCCTCCCTCTGAAAAAAAAAAAAAAACCAGAAATGACAGCCAGACTCTTGCTTGTATTAAAAAGATAGAGGAAAAGACTCCTGCAATAGCAGGACTCCAATGGTCAGGCATTAAAAAATAAAAGCACTACCAACTGCAAAATTCATGATGGATTTGTGGAGAGCTGTTGCCAGTGCCTCTGTGTGGCAGCACAGTTTATGTAGATATATTTTTAATAGGATTTTTTTTAATGTTTACTCTCACTGCCCAGTGGAAGTTTTCCATTGCTCTGCAGTTTTAAAATCCCACCTCAGAAGGAAGGGAGGGATTACCTTAGGTCGCAAAGCCTGCGCCCAAGCCTTGGCGCCTCTCTGACTCCTTCACCACGCAGGGGCTGGAGGTGGCTGGGGGCTGGGGGGGCTGCAGAGATGAGTCTGTGATGGCTCAAGCACCAGGGGGCCCGTGAGGAACTGGGATGACCAAGGCACATTTCCAGCACCCACTGGTGTGGTTCCCCTGGCAGTTAACACAGTGCCTGTGTTTGAACTCTGCGTCCCTGCGCAGAAGACACTTAAGGAACTGTCTCATCCTCGAGGGCGCTGTGGAAACTCACTGCATGAGCTGAAAACCTTGAGGGGAGAGTGGGAGGAAGATAACCACCCCAGCCTCATCTCTTTTGAGACATTAGGCTAAGAAAACATGCCTTTGTCGTTAGGAAAGGCAGAACTCTCCTTCTCTCAGTGCCAGAAAGCTGTGTGAAAGAGGATGAAGCAGGGCAGAGAAGTCATTTAGCAGCTTCTACAGTGTGTCAAAATCCACAGAGACCTCTGAAGCTGGTCCAGTGCCTTGCTTTGTGTGTCCCAGTCCTCACTACTCCACAGGCACGAGGGCTACTGCTGCAGGATGCTTTGTTCCTCACTTTGCTCTGCCACAAGGACAAGTCAAAGAGGCCCAGGGCTGTGTTTCCCCCAAGGGGACCCCATGGGGGCAGTGAGAATGTCTTAAGAGATGTTGCACTGCAAATCTCAACCTTTCAGAGGATGCAAATACCCTTTCTTTTTGCTTCAAAACACATACACTGCCAGCTTCACACTTGGTAACTGAGAGCAAAGACTTTTGCTGCTGCACAGATCCTGCCCAAGCCGCAGAGGCAGCCTGTGGCCTGGTGAGAGAGGGTTGCCAGGCAGAAAAGTCCTTGGTGTTGGCTTGATCTGAGAGCAACCAAGCACTCCCCCACCAAGGGACTTATCTAAGCACAATAGCCAGGCCAGATGAAAGCACATTGCTTGCATTGGCAGTGGGAAACATGATGATTAGGTCCAGAAAGTTAATGCTTTTGTGTGCGAGAGGAGGAAGTAAATCCCACAGCTCTGATTCAGCTGAAACCATCTCTCATGCCAACGAGCTGGAGCTTGTCCTGGGAAGAGGTTGGCATGCACACAACCAAACAGCTTTTGCAATTCTTTCCATTTATGCTAACAGTTTGGTCAGCTGCCACCTTCTTCAGAGGGTAACACTGGACACCATCACAGGCTGGTTTGGGTTGGGAGGACCTTTCAAGGTCATCTAGTCCAAGCCAGTGCAGTCAGCTGGGACATCTTCAACTAGAGCAGGTTGCTCACAGCCCCATCCAACCTGATCCAGGGATCTTCACCTCTCTGTACAACCTGGGCCAGTGATGGGTGTTGGAGACAGGCACAGAAGACAGCCCTGAGAGTACAAGTCACAAGGTGAGGAGCACAATGCCTCCAGCACCACATCCACCCTGCAACGTGTGCTCGGGCAGTGTCAGAGGCATTAGCTAGCACTGAGACATCTCAAGCAGGTTTTTTTAAGCACCTGTAGCTCCACCTGTTTGTTAGGTACCAAGCACTAGCAGCAAATGGGACAGCAGGCTCCTCCAGGATCACAGTGAGCCATCAAACTTTGATTTTTGTCTCTTCTTTGAGCATCCCAGATTGTCTCCTGACGGGATGCTCAGGCACCTCTACAGGGCTGGATCCACAGTCAGGGAACCTCCTCATCGCCAGCCATGTGCTTCTGTGGTTTTGACATTTTCTCCTAACAGAACATGCAAAACTGAAAGGTTTTTTGGTGTTTTTTTTTGTTTTTTCTTCATTCCAAACTCCCTCAACAGGGAAGCTGTGAAACTTGCTATCTCATTTTCCTATTTAGGCATTATCCCACTCACAAAACTGTCAAAAGAACATTGTTCAGTTCATAAACTCAAACACTCTGCAGTGAGGAAATGACAGCTTGACATTTTATTTATTTAACCTCAATGTTTCTGTGCCTCAGTTTCCCATCTCTAAACTAGGTGCAACCCCCCCCTCCCCCCAGTCTCTTCTAAATTCTGCTCTCAGGGAACAGCTGACCTGTTTAGCTGAGGTTTAAATAGATCTCACAACTAAAGCAATTCACAGTTAATACAAAAATCATCACTGGGCAGACAAGCAGCATGGAAAATCTCTGCCCAAAGAGGCAGTGTGGCAAAGACTTAAGTGTCTGAAAGCAGGATGAGAATGGAAGGAACTGGCAAGTTTGCCTCCAGGAGCATCTTCCCTTCATCGCTGAGGGAGGAAGCTGTTGATATTTTAAAAGGCAGGTTTAAAAGGCAAAGGTCTCCNGGGAAGGGGAAGGGGCCAAGAAGACATCTCTCTAGGGCAAAACCAGCAGGCAGAGCCTGCCAAAGTCTCAGTGTTCAGTTCTGAGCAGCCAGCACTCATACAGCACCCAGTATGGATCAGCTCTTCCTACATCCACACCTCCTAGGAGTGCTCCCTCGGGAACAGGGAGCAATGCAGCCAACTTCCCTCACTCCTCACATGAGATTTATCTCGCCCTGGTCCTTGTCTGCTGTGGCAGATTTTCTTCCAGTTATGGATTAGCTACATCTGAAGGCTATTTATGGGTTTGCATTACAATGGCTGAAGACACCCAGTGCTATTTTCTCATGTTTTCCTGACAGTTCAATTCAAACTCGAGCCAGTGCAATAACCACTCTGAATGTCAAACTGCTTGTGGGGACTGGGACAAATGGCACACACAAGGTGACCCCAGGGCCCATGTCCATCTGGTGGAAACTACTCTGCTCACAAAGAGATCTCCAAGCCCTTTACTGGAGGAAATTATAGAATCACAGAATCATAGAATGGTAAGGTTGGAAGGATCATCTCAAGGATCATCCAGTTCCAACTCCCTGCCATAGGCAGGGACACCTCCCACTAGCACAGGTCACTCAAGGCCTCATCTAACCTGGCTTTGAACACCTCCAGGGAGGGAGCAGCCACAACCTCCCTGGGCAACCTGTGCCAGTGTCTCACCACCCTCACTGCCAACAACTTCCTCCTAACATCCACTTTCAATCTCCCCTCTGACACTTCAAACGCATTCCCCTTGTCCTGGCATTCCCAGACCTTGTCGATAGTCCCTCCCCAGCCTTCCTGTAGTCCCCTTCAGATCCTGGAAGGCTACTCTAAGGTCTCCTGGAAGCCTTCTCTTCTCCAGGCTGCAGAGCCCCAGCTCTTGTAGCCTGTCCTCATAGGAGAGCTGCTCCAGCCCTCTGAACACATTCATCCCACCTTTACTTTATAAAAACTGCCAGACTCAAAAAAACAGCTTCCAAGAGCACCAAGGTCACCTGGGGCACTTCTTCAAGCCCTGTTCTCAAAGGCAGAGAAATAGCTCCCAACCAGAGACACCAGGTGATTTAATACTGAGTACTTCTAGCTGCCTTGGGAGCTATTGCAGAGGCTGTGCCTGCTCAGCCATCTCCACTGAAGCTTCCATGGCCCCCTAAATGATTGTTCTGAACTGTCAAAACATCTGGGAACCTTATCCACACAGCACCTACTTTTTCTGCCCAGCCCCAGCCACTACCCCACTCAACACAGCTGAGTGCTGCAAGCCAGCAGCTCTCAAAGGTCTTTTTATAAAGAGCTTGTGGGAAAGAGAGAGTTCAGCTCTGTGCAGCTCCTCCACTGTTACAGACCTGCCCACGTATCTGTGTGAAGCAGGAGAAGTCTTTCAGACACTGGAGATGTCACTCTGAGATGGAGGAGTCAACATTTTTACCATTTATGGCAGCCACAAGAAGACATCCCAGGCACAATGTCCATGTTATGGGATGGTGGAAGGGCACAGAGTCTGCTGCTGCTGCTCTCTGCCCAGGCACAATGTCCATGTTATGGGATGGTGGAAGGGCACAGAGTCTGCTGCTGCTGCTCTCTGCCCAGGCACAATGTCCATGTCATGGGGTGGTGGAAGGGCACAGAGTCTGCTGCTGCTGCTCTCTGCCCAGGCACAATGTCCATGTCACAAGATGATGCAGGGGGACACAGTCTGCTACTGCCTCTCTCTGTCAATCCAGAAACAGGTGCATCCCTTTCTCAGCATACACCAAAGGGATCCTGACCTCTGCTGACATGGGCACAGCCTATGTGGATTTTGAGGAATGAGATGAGGTAGATGCTGAGGGGTGGCACCTTCCTGGAAAGTTTACCAGCTAATCTGTTAAAATCATCAGAATTTGCTGTGTATTTACACTAGTTCCTGAGGTTGGGAAGGAGTCTGTGCTAATTAAACTTATTCTTTCTCTCCAGCACGTCCTCAGCTGCATTTGTGCAGAGCAGAGATGACGCCATGTGGCTGACTGATCTATTTACAACTCTGGAGTCCCCTGCTCATCCCCATCTCTGTTTCCCAATTAAGGGTGCAGACAGAAATTTGGGCTAGTTCCAGCAATCCTGGCACACCACTGGGACTGAGGAGACAAACCAGTGACTTTTACCCAGCATAAGCTGTTCAGCATCTCTCTGCTGCCTGAAAGCAAGCAAGCAGAGAAACCCGAAAAAAACATTGCAAGTGAAGAGCTAAAATAAAGTGAATATTGGTCCTAAAGCCTGCTGTGAATGCAAAAAGACAGCAAAAGCCAGGCTAAAACTGCCTGCTGCATATTGTGACTTCAAGAAGCAGAAGCAAGGAGTGTGCTGTGCTCAGAAGTGCACCCATTCCTGTGCAGCCTCTGGGTCTCTGGACTGGATGAGGCACTTAGTGCCATGGTCTAGCTGATTGGATAGGGCTGGGTGATAGGTTGGACTGGATGAGCTTGGAGGTCTCTACCAACCTGGGTGATTCTATGATTCTGTTCCTGAGAGCAGCAGGGTGGACAGCCCACGATGCACATGTGCCCAAGCACACACTGAGTCCAACCCAGCATTGCTGCTTGAGTCAGGCTTGGCCAGAACTGGAGTGCTCCAAAGCCCAGCAATGCTCACTGGGCCCCAGGCAGCCCTAGGTACCTGCAAACCCCTCTGTAACCAAGGTCTGGAATGGTGTCTCCTGTACTTGTTAAGAGAGAAAAAAATGGATGCTCTAATTCAAAGATAACCATGGCACAGCAGAGAGAGAAAAGAAAGCTTCCAGGACCTGAGCTT
>VWYK01047125.1:6614-31046 GCA_013399775.1 Semnornis frantzii | reverse complement strand
TGATTGTTGAGGTCCCTTCCAACCTTACCATTCTATGATTCTATGATTCTATGACTTCTGAAGTAGAAAGTAAGGAATATCCATTCTGCTAATGATACTCATTGAGTTCCCCTTCAGTGTAAATCAAAGGCAATAAAACTTAGAGACAAAGTGAAAATAAGAAGTCAGTTGCATTCTCAAATATAGCAGATTAGTTGATACCAGAATAGTACTTTGGATAAAAATACCAAGGGGAGATTTTCACAGTATCACAGTATCACCAAGGTTGAAAGAGACCTCAAAGATCATCAAGTCCAACCCATCACCACAGACCTCAAGACTAGACCATGGCACCAAGTGCCGCATCCAAACCCACCTTGAACACCTCCAGGGATGGTGACTCCACCACCTCCCTGGGCAGCCCATTCCAGTAGGGAATGACTCTCTCAGTGAAGAACTTTCTCCTCACCTCCAGCCTAAATTTCCCCTGGTGCAACTTGAGACAGTGTCCTCTTGTTCTGGTGCTGGTTGCCTGAGAGAAGAAAGCAACCTCCTCCTGGCCACAACCACCTTTCAGGTAGTTGTAGACAGCAATAAGGTCTCCCCTGAGCCTCCTCTTCACCAGGCTAAACAATCTCAACTCCCTCAGCCTCTCCTCATAGGGCTTGTGCTCAAGGCCTCTCTGGTGAGAGGCCCTTGTTACCCTTCTCTTCACACGTTCAAGTACTTCAGAGTCCTTCTTAAATTGAGGGGCCCAGAACTGGACACAGTACTCAAAGTGTGGCCTAAGCAGTGCAGATTACGTGGGGAGAATGACCTCCCTGTTCCTGCTGGCCACACTGTTCCTGATGCAGGTCAGGATACCATTGGCCATCTTGGCCACCTGGGCACACTGCTGGCTCATGTTTAGCATTTTGGAACAATATTTCAAAAAACTTTAGTTATTTGATTTTTTATTTATTTTTAAAGTTTGTTTTTTTTTCTTTTAACTTTGATTCATCAGCATATTCTTTCTCCACACTTTAATTTCTCAGAATTTCATCTCCTTAAGGAATATCAAAATAGTCTTATTTGGTACAAACCCCAATTTTGAAACTTTGAAATCCACTGTCTGCCATTAAGTAGTGACCCAAAACTAAAAGACTGTCACAATTTCACCATGGAAATTTCATCTCTATTTTTGGCAGCACGTTTTTCATGCTCTAAATTCTAAGTGTTGGCTAACACATTCATTAGTTGTTAGGACTGTTGATAGGATGACAAATTTGTAATGTAGTCTGAGTTATGAATTACTGACATGAAAATTGTTAAGTATGAAATTATACAGAGAAGAGGAGGCCCAAATAGTCCACTCCAACTAACTCATTACAAGCATTTTGTGCTGTCTTTCTGGGCATCTGGGGTGAGATCATTACATGTTAGTAAAATTTCCTGAAAAATTGATTTGTGATAAGTAATAGAAAAGATAAACAGAGTATACAGGGATAAACTGAGTGCACATTGCTTTAAATTTACATAAGGTTCCAAAGAAATGCCATGCCTGTGGCTCTGTGCCTCTATAGAGTTGAAGGCTTTCTGTACTGAGAGAGCGGAGAGGGGAAAGTTAATACATGGACAGTCTGTTCTCATTAGCTTTATTTTCCTGAACATTTCCTTGGGTTGTTTCTGTGCTGGGGAAGACAACTGAGATTACCTAGTACATTTGTTATGCTTTCTCTCTGATCTGAGCTGGGGGTTGTCCACCCTGTAAAAAACGAGGGTCTTGGGAGACCTAGTGGCAGTATTTTGATACTCAAAGGGGACCTTTAGCAGGGCCTGTTGCAAGAGCATAAGGGTAATGGTTTTAAACTAAAACAGGGTAGATTTAAATTAGATATGTGAAAGATTTTTTTTCACAGTGAGGGTGGTGAAACACTGAAAAAATTTACCTAGGGTGGTGGGGTTTGGTCTCTTCTCCCAAGCAACCAGTGACAGGACAAGAGAGCAGTCGCAAGCTGCAACAGGGCAGGTTTAGGCTGGACATTAGGAAGAAGTTCTTCACAGAAAGAGTGACTGGCATTGGAATGGGCTGCCTGCAGAGGTGGTGGAGTCGCCATCCCTGGAGGATTTAGAAGGAGGCTGGATGAGGCACTTAGTGCCATGTTTAGTTAATTAGAAGGTGTTAGGTGATAGATTGGACTCGATAATCTTGATGTCTTTTCCAACCTGTTTGGTTCTGTGATTCTGTGGTAGATGCTTCTGCCCTGGAAGCAGTCAAGATCAGGCTGGACTCCATACAATGGGGTTAGGTAAAGATGTCCCTGTTCACTAAACGACAGTTAGCCTAGATGATTTTTAAAGGTGTCTTTGAACCCCAAACACAGCAGCAATAAATGCTTCCTGGTATTAACGAAGCACTAAACTCACTCTAGTGCCATCAGCATTGCTTTTAGTCACACAGCCTCTACTATATTCAAAGGACAGGCATAGGTTCTGTTTTCATTTATCAACACAGCACACTGTTTTAATTCCAAAAGGCTACAGGGAGTATAATTTCTTTTAGATGATAATTGCTAGGTTTCTCTACTTCTGTACAAAGGAAATCAGCAAAGCAGAGATTATTACTCCAACTTTAATTAGCTATTTCCACACCCTCTAGCTTTCAGGTTATTGCATTTTCCCCAGTAACTTTCTCCACCTCTGTTGCTCTCCTGTCGAAGTAGATGAAGTATGTAAGAACTGCTAGAACAACACTTAAAAAAATAAATTATCATCTAAACTAATAATTTATACACTTAGTTAAATGTGAAAATCTTTGATTTTCTCCAAATTTAGAATCATAGAATCACAGAATCATAGAATGGTAAGGTTGGAAGGGACCTCAAGGATCATCTAGTTCCAACCCCCTGCCATAGGCAGGGACACCTCCCACTAGTACAGGTCACTCAAGACCTCCTCCAACCTGGCCTTGAACACCTCCAGGGAGGGAGCAGCCACAAACTCCCTGCACAACCTGTTCCAGTGCCTCACCATCCTCACTGGAAAGAACTTCATCCTAACATCCAGTTTCAATCTCCCCTCTGCCAGTTTAAACCCATTGCCCCTTGTCTTGTCATTGCAAGACCTTGTCAATAGTCCCTCCCCAGCCTTCCTGTAGGCCCCCTTCAGATACTGGAAGGCTCCTGGAAGCCTTCTCTTCTCCAGGCTGAAGAGCCCCAACTCTTGTAGCCTGTCCTTGTAGGAAAGCTACTGCAGCCCTCTGACCAACTTCGTGGCCCTCCTCTGGACCCGGTCCAAGACTTCCATGTCCTTACTGTGCTAGGGACTCCAGAATTGTACACAGCACTTTGGGTATATTATTTAGTATGAAAATTACATAAACTGGACAGAACTTCATGTAAGTAGAAAACAATTTCTTTGTCAAAAATGTTTTTATTATAAGCTGTTTCTGCAAGTGGAAATACTTTAATGCTCATAACGGTGCAAAATGATGCAGTAGCTTTCCTGATTATCAATGTCTACTTGTCTCAAATCTGAATGGAAGCAAACAGAATAAACATATCTTAAAGGTCATGCTAAGAGTTGATTGATTTGAGAAAATTTGTGAGGAGCATAATTTATTTTACACTTCCTAACATGTGGGTTTAAATTGAAAAAAACACCAAAAACCCAAAAAATGGAAACCTCAGCAAATAGGTGGACTCCTTCCTTTTTCTAGAAACAAAGAAGTTTCTGCAGTTTGCTAAAATATGTTCACCTATACATATTATTTGCTTTGGAGAGTTGTGACGGGACTGCAGTAAGACAATGGGGATGTTTTCCCGTGTGTGACCTGAGACAGAAAAATCCAAATGGAAAGAAAATGTGCTCATTTCCAACTGAGCTGATTATCGAGTCAATATCTTCCACACCTTATTTAAAATATACTGCTGCAAATAAGAAACACCAGTAGGCGCCCACCTTTTGAGATAAAAATTTATGATCATTAATGTAAGGCAAAAGTTAATGTCTTCTGAAGTAAGAATTGTACCAAAAACTGGCTATTGCAGCCATATGTAGTGATATTGCAGTTGGTGTTCTGTGTTAATATATTTTGACTACTTACAAATAAATTTAGTAATCATTCTGTAATCCATTTAGTAATCATTTCAGCCTTGTGTTCTATTTCATTTAGTGATGACAGCAACAGAGTCAGTGTTTTCAGTTTATAATCCTATTTTCAAGACTACATTCAATGATGTTAATTTGGAGAAGATGAGCTGCATCAAGAACAGTGTGGCCAGCAGGGCAAGGGAGGGGATTCTGCCCCTTTACTCTGCTCTTGTCAGACCCCATCTGGAGTACTGTGTGCAGTTCTGGAGCCCCCAGCACAGGAAGGACATGGAAGTGTTGGAGTGGGTCCAGAAGAGGACCATGAAGATGATCAGAAGGCTGCAGCAGCTCTGCTATGAAGACAGACTGAGAGAGTTGGGGAGTCTTCAGCCTGGAGAAGAGAAGGCTTTGAGGAGACCTTAGAGTAGCCTTCCAGTATCTGAAGGGGACCTACAGGAAGACTGGGGAGGGACTATTTACAAGGTCTTGCAATGACAGGATGAGGGGCAATGGGTTTAAAGTGGGAGAGGGGAGATTTAGACTGGATGTTAGGAGGAAGTTCTTTGCAGTGAGGGTGGTGAGACACTGGAACAGGTTGCCCGGGGAGGTTGTGGCTGCTCCCTCCCTGGAGGTGTTCAAGGCCAGGTTGGAGGAGGCCTTGAGTGAGCTGTACTAGTGGGAGGTGTCCCTGCCTATGGCAGGGGGTTGGAACTAGATGACTCTTGAGGTCCCTCCCAACTTTACCATTCTATGATTCTACTATGCCCTCTCAGAGAGTAAATTTCACTGATCTGTTAAAAAGAAAATTATTACAATCTCATGTCAGTTTCTTAAATACAATTTTTAATACAGATAAGAGGAATTTTGACATAATCCAGAGAGAGGAAAGAAGATCTTTCATTAATTAGAAGCCTCCAGTCATTCCACAGACTGTGTGCTTAACTTTGGAGAGACATCTTTTAAAATATTTTCCTTGCATATTTGTGTCATTTAGCTGGATAAGAAAGGGCATACTCACCAGAAAACACAAGTACACTTGCAAAAATGCCATGGCAACAGACAAATCCTTTCATTGCCACAGATGATGTCATTTTTTGAGGTACTGGAATTATTTCAGATGAAGAGTCCTGTGAAATGTGAGATTTATCCCACATCTCAGTCTTCATGTTGTATATTTCTATCCAGGTTGCAGTTCTTCTAAGGGAAGTTGGTGATAGTTCTGGTGTTCTCCTAAAGTATTTTCTTCTTTCCCAACAGGGATGATTTTATTTTTGTATATATTCTCCAGTCTGCTGTGAATTTTACCCTTTTTCTGATAGCTTTCTTTAGCTGATTTCCTGATGCTGGCATCTAAAGTTCCCAAGTCATTGTATAGAATCACCTGCTCCCCTCTCTTGCAGTTCTCCTGAATCTGTCTCTGACTACTTGCAGACCTGAGTCAGTGACAACTTCCCACATGTGCGTGGGGATGTTTCCTTTGTCTCAGTTTGGACTCACTCTGACATTGCCTGATCCCAATCCATTACTGAATATATTGTAATTTGAACTAGCTGTTCACTAAAATTACATCACGACAACAAAGGTGTTGTTGCCTCCTGATATAATAGAGATGGATGCTTCTCATGACAAAATGGCTGTGGAAGAGCTTTCTGTGCTTAAAACCAAACAGGAAATATGCAACAGCTAAAGTAATAAGTAGGCATCCTCACAGCTTACTGTCAGAGTGTACACATCACCTGGTTGACCATCATCTATTTTTGGAATTACGAGGAAGAAATTGTGACATACTAGGGATGCTGAGGTTCTGTTACATGGCAGCTACACCTCTTGTACATGCTGCAAGGGTAGTTATTTCTAAATTTTTTTTTTTCCTGTGTTGCCTTAATGTCTCTTTAAGGCTATTTTGTGGGAATAAAATGTTTAGTGCTGAAGGACCAGATCCAAAAATAGAAAAATAGTTCTGAACACAAGCAGTCATCTGCAGTACAAAACCTAACAGTGACTATCATTATTAAAAATAAGAAATGATAGTAGAATGATAATGAAGTATTCATTTCTAGTAACAGCTTATTTGTTCTGTCTTCAGGAAGGTGCACGTCCTGGAGCAACTCTATGAAAAAATGTGAAACTGAAGCTAGTAAATTAGAAGTTTCCCACCACCAGGTTTTAAAAGCTGTACTGTGTGCACTCCATTACAGCAGAAAGTCTGGAGTATCCTTCCTTCTGGTTAGTCTCATGACCAAATTGTTTTACAAAAATAAATGCAAAATATGCAGAAGGGGACATCTGTAATTTAAAAGCATACCAGCAAAACCCCTTATTAATAAACTTGTGGCAGGTTTGATCCAGTATTTACAGCCAGTGTTGAGACTTGAAGGTAGCTCTTCCTAAATAATATGAATATTTCTGATGAGGGTGTTTCAACTCGTGTGCCTCTTGCTGGATGGTATCTGGGACAGATGTTGACATTTTGTTTTACAAGATGAAGGGTCATGGAATGTTTCGAGTCTTGATTTAGGCCCAGGAATGAGCCCTGCAGATGCTTGGGAAGAATATTCTCAGCTGAGAAGCAAAACATTCCATGGTCCTGAACCAACTCAAATATCAACATCTGATCTTCACGCAGTGGCATGAATGAAAGATTTAAAATCCAAGAATTGTACCATTTTAGATCTGAGTTCTCCAATGTGTCTTGCATTATCATGTGGTGACTTCATAATTTTTAGTTACATTGTACCAGGGATATTGTATTTACTTGACAAGAAAGGGAAAATTTAATTTTCCAAAGGGATGTCATTCCTTTTATATAGAAAGCATGTAACTAGCTACAGGAGTTTGAGTCAAAGAAGTTAATAAAATGTTATTTCACAGTAGATGAAAATTCAAATAAAGTTTTCTTAAAGATACTATAATACAGTCTGCTAAAACTTTTACAGATTCAGAGTAACTACTTGGAAATAAGAATTTATCATGTGTTAAAGGTAGGTTTGTCAGACTTTGTTTTTTACAAATATAATTGTTGAAGTTGTTGTAAAGGTTAATATTAAGTCCACAATCAGTACAGCTCTGAATCTATCTGCTACATACTACAGATCTGAATAACTATTTGTCCAAAATACATTTTAATATTTTATTAGGCCTTCTCTTGTTGCCTTTTGTAACTCTTCTGTGTCCCACATGGGAAGAGTTTGTGAGCTAAATCAATTTTCTGGATGACATACTAAGAGTCTCACTACTTGATTTAGGCATGTCTAAATCTAAGCAAATCAATGTCAGCCTCCCTTCCAGTCCCCAAGATCTCCAGGAGGAGTTAACATGATCTTAAAGGAGGCATTTAAGATATGTATGAGGAATCTTCTCTGTAGCAGCCTGTTTCACGACACTGACTGTGAAGGAGGACTCCTTTTAGTTAACCAACTAAATTTAACTAAGCCTACTGTAAACAACTAAATTTAGACAACCACACTTAGGTGGGAGGAATTCCTCCACAACAGTTTATATGCCAGTAAGAAATGATGATCTCACTAACTTGGGCAAAAATGAAACTGCCTTGTTCGTCTTGGTGAAAGTGGAGGTATAGTACAAGGACATGTAGAAGCTTTCACAATTGTCCCATTCTGTGTCTGTTTGAGAAGCTACTGGAGACAGGCATTAATCAATCCAATATGCTCTTTATGCAATTCACTTTAAAATTGATTGTCATTACATTGGCATCTTGTCATAAGTAGATTATTTTCTTTGCCTACATCCTCTCACTTAGGTTGAAATTGTTTTACTCTTAAACTGCACAGCCCTGCATATGCTTGCAGTGTGACTTAATGGCCAGGGATCAGGAAAAGTATGGGAAAATTCCAGTTCTTCTCCGTAGGGATCTGGAGGTGCTGATTGACACCCGCCTAAACATGAGCCAGCAGTGTGCCCAGGTGGCCAAGAAGGCCAATGGCATCCTGACCTGCATCAGGAATAGTGTGGCCAGCAGGAACAGGGAGGTCATTCTCCCCCTGTACTCTGCACTGGTTAGGCCACACCTTGAGTACTGTGTCCAGTTGTGGGCCTCTCAATTTAAGAAGGACATTGAGGTACTTGAGCATGTCCAGAGAAGGGCAGTGAGGCTGGTGAGAGGCCTCGAGCACAAGCCCTATGAGGAGAGGCTGAGGGAGCTGGGATTGTTTAGCCTGGTGAAGAGGAGGCTCAGGGGAGACCTTATTGCTGTCTACGACTACCTGAAGGGTGGCTGTGGCCAGGAGGAGGTTGCTTTCTTCTCTCAGGCAACCAGCACCAGAACAAGAGGACACAGTCTCAGGCTGTGCCAGGGGATGTTTAGGCTGGAGGTGAGGGGAAAGTTCTTCACTGAGAGAGTCATTCCCTACTGGAATGGGCTGCCCAGGGAGGTGGTGGAGTCACCGTCCCTGGAGGTGTTCAAGGTGGGTTTGGATGTGGCACTTCTTGCCATGGTCTAGTCTTGAGGTCTGTGGTGATGGGTTGGACTTGATGATCTTTGAGGTCTCTTCCAACCTTGGTGATACTGTGATACTGTGATATTGACAATGGGCATTTATAGCTCCGTTTCCCTTTTCACACATCCTCTATTACATTCCAAAGTAACTTTTGTAATAAGTTCCATGATAGCTTTGCATTTCAGGTTTTTGCTTCTAGGTATTCCAATAGGACAAATTATATATGTAATGAAGTAATGAAGATCTTTTTATTTGTCAGCTAGTTCCCCATGGAAGGTGTCATTCGGAACATCTTATTTTAGCTACTGTGTTTCTTGATTTACAAGCTTGGGATAAAGGAGTTAGAAATACTCACCAACTGGCTGACAAAAACTTAGAATTTTGCGTTTGGCAATTGATATGTTAGAGAAGAAGAGTGATGATCTTACAGGAGTGTTAATTAATTATAGTGCATTACCTTGATACAAAGTGACAGCCTTTTCTTTTTAATGTCGTATGGCAAATCTGATGGAAGAGTCCTTGAAATTTCATTATTCTGCAAATGTTCAGCTATTTAAAAAGTCATGACTGGATCCACTTTAAAGGTTGTTTTAGCAGCAGGAATCATCTCACGTCTCCTTTACCTGGCAACCTTCAGATTGCTTGACATCTCTGTCTCCATCCTCCAACTGCATTTACAAACTATGCAAGTAGAAGATTCAAGTCACGTGAATATGTTTCAGAGGAAACAATCCATGCTGAAGATATATTTCATCCATATGATCCATGTCATTTAGAACACTGCCATGTCTACTGAGTCAAACATTTAAAAAGAACACAGCTCTTTCATGTGAGAAGGTTTTTTTTAGTGATAATCAGAAATAGTATCACAATACAATGTGGCTCCATTTAGGCATTTGTAGGTGGAGTGTAGAGAATGTTATCTTAAGAAAAAGAACACACAAAGCATCTTTATTCAGACTCAACCTAGTGCTAATAGCTAATCAGATTTGCTTCTAAAAAGGCCACCTGGTAATTAACTCATCAACTCTTATGGCTTTCAAGATGACAGAGTTGATTCTGACCTGCAAATGAACATAAACAACTGGAAACCCCTCAACTATTGTTCCTAGGAGACTTTTATGGAGATATTTTCCTCAGGAGCCCTTTTCCTCAGGGCTGCTCTCCAGCTATTCACCACCCAGCCAAAGCACAAATGCAGGCCGGGTGGTGAATGACTGGAGAGCAGCCCTGAGGAAAAGCACCTGGGGGTCTGGGGTGATGAAAAGCTCAACATGAGCCTGCAGTGTGCACATGCAGCCCAGACAGCAACCGAGTCCTGGGCTGCATCAAGAGCAGTGTGGCCAACAGGGCAAGGGAGGGGATTCTGCCCCTTTACTCTGCTCTCCTCAGACCCCACCTGGAGTCCTGTGTGCAGTTCTGGAGTCCCCAGCACAGGAAGGACATGGAACTGTTGGAGCAGGTCCAGAGGAGGGCCACAAAGCTGATCAAAGGGCTGGAGCAGCTCTGCTATGAGAACAGGCTGCAAGAGTTGGGGCTCTTCAGCCTGGAGAAGAGAAGGATTCAAGGAGATTCCACTACTGGAATGGGCTGCCCAGAGCGGTGGAGTCACTGTCCCTGGAGGTGTTCCAGGCAGATTTGGACGTGACAGTTGGTGCCATGGTCTAGTCTTGAGGTCTGTGGTGATGGGTTGGACTTGATGATCTTTGAGGTCTCTTCCAACCTTGGTGATACTGTGATATTTTTTTGAAGTGCT
This sequence comes from Semnornis frantzii, assembly GCA_013399775.1. Classification (NCBI taxonomy): domain Eukaryota; kingdom Metazoa; phylum Chordata; class Aves; order Piciformes; family Ramphastidae; genus Semnornis; species Semnornis frantzii. The sequence goes on along the minus strand of VWYK01047125.1, from coordinate 20,783 downwards.
GTCACTTCGAGACTCCATCCTGAAGGATATAAGTGTTGCAATGCCATAGAGGAAGAACCTATTCATACACTAAAGATCATGATGTCCTTTGATCAAGCCAAGTGTTTGTGTGCCAGGTACCAGCCACTAGAACCCCTGAAAATAACTGCAATACTCTGAAATACCAATGAGCCAGGAAGGACTTTCTTAGGTATTTAATGATCAGAACAATTTATGTCAGTGATAGAGCTTCAACTCTGAAAACAATAAATTCAGTTTATTGTAGCTGCGTCTACATCAGCCTGGTATCATATCAGCAGACTACTGACTAAATGAATATCCTGATTTTCCTCCCTATATCATGCTTTGCTTGCCATTATACCTCAGCCTGGAGCATGTGGACTAGATTTCCCCACAGCACCCAAAGCCAGTATGCACTCCAAGGATGTGCCTAGCGCACCACAGTTACTAAAATCCAGTTCTCTGGATCAGGATAGAGCTCATCTGAGGTAAATCTCCTGAAATATAGGGCTCTCAGCAATTTTTGTGTCATTCTTAGGGGTCTGCTCCTATTGTTCTGTGTTATTTGCTGAGGCAGATGCAGTCTCAGTGTGTCTATTCCTCTAGGCATCACAGCAAGAAAAAACAATGCTGAAGCTCCAGCACACTGTTGTGATCTACTGAAGTCTTGCAGATACTTAAAATGAGCACAAAGGAAGTCTCAAGCAAACCAGTGCCTTATGCCTTGGTTCTGTCACATGCAGATCTGCCATAACAGGTGGTTTTCTGAATATATCCTCAACAGCAGGGCTCTGGTCATGGCAGGCACAGGTACACCTGCTTCTGCTTCCTCTTTGATGATTGCTCTTGATCAGGCTTGCTTTGCACATTTAAAAGCAGTGTTGCAGTGTTTAGCTCCTTTAGCAGTTGTTCAGCTGGTCTCATGAAATCAAAATGAACTTCTAGAGTAGAAGTAGCTCTGGTCACCAGCCAAATCTATTCTTCACTTATACCTTCTCACCTGACACAAACTGAAGTTTGGCAGATCAGCTGTTAACAGTTTTCTCAAGAAGGCTGGCTTGGTTTCCTTTACACTTTCTATTTTTGTTTTAGTCTGGTTTGGGTTCTTTGGGGTTTTTTGGGTTTGGTTTTTGGTTTTTTTTTTTTGAGATGAGATGTAAATGAAAGGAAGAGTTGGTTGAAGGTAAAGGTAATGATAAAGACTTTTGTTTCAGAGGTGGCACATGAAACAAGTCACCTCTGAAAATGTGGCAACAACAAGCAGCATTCTCCCAGTGTCCCCTAGTCAGTATATCTCAGAAATTTCTAGTTAATTGATATCATGGATGAAAACAACTTGGGTGAATGGTTGTCAATAAGGAAGCTGTTAGTAAAATTTACTTAAGTAGGTCAGTGTTAGTATAATTAGAAATAATGAGATGAGAGTTAACAAAGTAAGATAGCAACCAAATATTGGGTAAGCATTTTGAATAGTGAAGTGTGTTGGGCTGTGAAACTTTCTCTTCTGGTGTTGAAATACTTGCATATGTGTTCATTATTTATATTTTGTACTGTTTTGCCTTTCTAATGTGATATGATAATCAGAGAATTACAGACTGGTTTGGGTTAGAAGGACTCTTAAAAGGTCATCTAATCATGTATCTCTGAAAATGATTGGGAAGTCTTGGCAGGTCTGGTTTAGTCCTAGCAGTGTATATGTCTAGTGGGGCAAATAGTGAGCTAAATATCATAGATCAGAAATAACCAGATGGCAGCCCAGAAGGGCTCTGATGTCTGCTCAAGTGTGGAGTAACAGGGTACCAAACTGTGTGGGATGATGACACCCAGTTGCTTGCTAGCTCTTCATGTCAAGGCAAAGCCTTAACTGCCCCAAAAATGGAACAGTGCCTGCAACAGCCTCATACATGCCAAGTGATGACTGCTAATGTATTGCCTCTTCATTTACTCATTGGATATGAATTTAATGGGAGACATTCTTGACTTTACTATTAGTAACAAACAGTGCATGTCAAACTCTAGATAGAATCATAGAATGGTTTAGGTTGGAAGGGACCTCAAGGATCATCCAGTTCTAATACCCTGCCATAGGCAGGGACACCTCCCACTAGAACAGCTCACTCAAGGCCTCGTCCAACCTGGCCTTGTACACCTCCAGGGAGGGAGCAGCCACAACCTCCCTGGGCAACCTGTGCCAGTGTCTCACCACCCTCACTGGAAAGAACTTCCTCCTAACATCCAGTCTAAATCTCCCCTCTCCCACTTTAAACCCATTGCCCCTTGTCCTGTCATTACAAGACCTTGTAAATGGTCCCTCCTCAGCCTTCTTGTAGGCCCCCTTCAGGTACTGGAAGGCAACTCTAAGGTCTCCTCAATCATGCATTGAGTTTCACCCAATATGTTGCCAATATTTTTGAAGGCTCGGTCTTTGCTGACTTTCTGACACTATGAAGGTAAACTTGCTCATGACCCAATAAGTGGTTTTTATAGACTATACAGCCAGGGAGTAGTCAATAACACCCCTGGTGTTGCAACTGCCTTGCTGCACATAGCTTGCATTCCTCCTTCCCTAGCAGACATTTAAATTCAGAGTGCTCCTTGCTTCCTAGCAAGTTATCTGACAGAGGATACCTGCTACAGAGGCAGCCAGTCTCCTACCTGACATGACATTCAGGTGAATTGACTCTTCTTTCCCCACTGACATTTGTGTCCAGCAACCGTTAACTAGAGGTGTTTGTGGTCAGCCACAGGGAGTCAGTGAGCTGGAGCTTGCCCTGCTCCACAGGATAGCTTACCAGCATCACTGATTCTTGGGCAGAGCCACACTCTGGATGTGTGAAAGACAGAGGATGCCTTGCATGTCACTCTAGGAGCAAATGGGTCTTCCACAGGGTTTGTGTCTTAACTATTTGTTCCTTGTAGACATCTCAGGTACCCTAACACATTATCTGTTACCCCTACACATGAATATTCAGGCAGCTGAATTCCGCTTAGCATGTGGGGTTTGTCTCCAGACTTACACAAGGTGGGTCTGGACATCTGCATGCAGGTGTCCAAAAGTATGCTAGGTGAAAATGTAGCCTAAAAGTATTGCAGCTGACTGGTGTGTAGACACCTAAGGTGAGCTGAATCACTTTGTAAGTGCTGCTAATTCTACAGACTAAAGCTGCGATGAAGTTGCCTAAAGGTGTCTAGTGACATGTGAGATAGCATCCTCTACCTCTGAACATAGAAGGCTATAGTCTCTTCAGCCAGTCCCAAGAGATATCTCAGGAATGTAGGATATCTTAATGTCATTAGACTCTCTGTTTAGAAAATCTAATCCCACCCTGGCTATCCACTGACAACAGAGGGAGTTTAGGGACTTACCTCAAATGTTGATGTCTACATTTAGACATTTAACGTAGGTGTCTTAACCCTGCACTGAATCCCACCCACAGTTTTATCCTCCAAAAACAAGTAGTCTAAGGACATGAGATTGCCTGAAGCAAAATGCCAAGAACTTGCCAGTAAGTGAATTTCAAATATATGCAGCACTTTGACACAGCTCTCATCCAAACAGTTGGTTGCTTTTCAGAAATAAATATGAATATACTTCTGGGGTCCCCTGACACCAGGCGCGATTCTCAGTTCTGTGTAATTTAGCATATTCAAGTGGACACATTCTGTTCCTTGATCTACTGCCCATTAGTTGTTGTTCTTGTTGTTCTGTTACTATTTCTTTTCTGATCCAATCCTGTCAGTTGCTAAGCCACTGCTTAAAATGGTGAGCATTTTTTTGCTCTTATTAATCACCAAAATTTGCAGGACCAAGGCAACCTCCTTCAGTCAAACCGAGTAATTGTTTCAGAGAAGAAGATTTTATTACCAGTTGTTTTTTCTACCTTGAGGTTGACCTTTTGTTTTCAGACAATTAGCTTGATTAAGTTCTGCTTGACATGCCATTGTGCAATGAGTGCAATCTGCAAAGGCGATGTCTAAATTACACTACCATTGAATAGTCCCACTTGCCTCAGAATCTAAGCAACTGAGTATGATTAGGTTAGAAACAGTTTGACCTCTGATAAACAAAGTTGATAACTTTTACCATGAGAATGGTTACTGGCAAGGACATTAAAGCTTCTTCCATCAATTCCTTACTCAACTGGATTTGAGGAAGCACTCAAGCAGAACACATAGAGTAGCAATTTAATTTCCTCCCTTATTCCAGGCGGTGACTGTAGAGGATGGAGGGATGTGTGCATCAGTAACATTCTATCCTAGGCATCTGATAGCCCTAAATTACTGCTGTTGTAAAAAGATCACTTTGAATATTTCAATTCTTAGTCTTTCTCAAAGGCAAACTTCTTTCCATTCACAAGCCTCTACTTTAAATGGGCTGACTTTAATTTGTTTGTCTGCCTTTCTCCTTAGAGCTCTGGTAGAACAGTATCAACTATTTTTATGATGGATGATGTTACATTAACAGTTCCTGATTATTTGCTGAGGGCTATTACATATCTGGAACTGTAGCTCTTGATGGAAAAAATGTCATTACGTAGTTTTAGATTTCCTTGAATAGAAACTGCTGGTGTTGGCCAGAACATCAGAGCTCTAACCCACTTCAGTGGTGTGCAGTCTTCAGTATAGCTGGCTGTGTCAGGCCTGATGATGATAATATGTCATGTGGGACACAGCCTATCAGGGACTAACAGAAATCTCTGCCAGGCTCACTAGTTCAGTTGTAGGGAAGCAAGGGTTGGAGAGTATAATGCAATGCTTTCAGGGAAGATGCTGCTGTCAGGCCACAGTAATCTGTTCCTTGTTTAGTTAATGAAACTCCTGCCTGTGGAATTTCTAACAGTCATCATAATTATTTTAGCATTTTCTTTGCAGTTTCATTTGTGCCCTGCTGTTCTCCCTATATATCTGCCTGTGGTGCTTGTTTTTCTGTCATCAGATCCTAGTATGGCCACTCTCACCTCCTTTGTAGACAGTTTTCTCTCATATTGTGCCTCTCTTTTTACCTTTAGCAAGTTTCCCCGGCAACTAAAATTCATCTTGGCCGAGTCTTTGTTTTCTGTCTTGCATTTACTTGAAACTTGAAACCAGTCTATTTGGTGTTTGTCTCCTGTGTTCCAAAATCTCTGTGTAAATACTTTGAGATACATTCTGGTTTTATAAAATGGAGTTTTCTGAGAGCCCACACCAGCTTAATGGAACTTGATATTATTTTTTAAAATCAGATTAAAAGGTGCTTAAGTGAAGAAACGTGATGCTTTGGAATAATGATTATTCAAAATATTGCTCTAATGTCGTATTAACATGTCAGTCTAGTAAGTGAGAAGTTACCTCTGTTAAATAATATCTAAACATGTATCCTCTTCACAAACTGAGGTGCTGGGTTTTTTTATAGCTGCACCAAATTGTTCTCATTCATGTTAGTAGTATTACTTTATTGCTTGCTCCTTTTTATTGTCTTTTCACAGGTTCAGTGTCAACATAGCATTGTTTTAATTTCCTTCCGTTCTCTAAAGTCAGGAAAAAGAAATCGAATCTTTTCTTAAAGGGAAAATGAAAACACAGATAGTCTTTAATCTTTCATTTAAGCTGAATCCCAGAGTGACTCAGAAATCCAGTCAAAGAGCCTAAGGTATTGTTGTTTAGCACAATTGCATCATGTCATATTTAGAAGAAAAAATGAATTGCAAGTGCAAATCCCATCACTAGCAACTGGGTTTGAAAGGATACGTCTGTGTAATGTTAGTAGGCAGGGGGCTATGGAGAATCTTGGATGTACCTGCACAGTGATTATTAATTGTAATAACTTGCACATATGTATTTGAAACTCAACTTCTTTATGGAGCTTGTGGTCAGTTTCAACTGTTAGAAAACTAATTTAAAGGAAAAGTAGGGATTACTTCCTTTACCAAGCATAGTGGTTCTACATATATATCCCTTGAATGTGGGTAAACTTTAAAGTGACATTCCATGAGCTTTCTAGTAGTCACCAATGGTTTGGTATGTTACTTTAGAGCAGTATGTCAGAAGGGACATGTGCTACAAATCATCATGAAGTCCATCACCTGCTACTATATGTATTCATACTTAGAAGGGAATGAGAGTAAGAAATGTGTCATACAAGAGAAATCTTTTCAAAACAAGACTGGCCCATAGCCTACAGTTAGGTTATTGCCATATCTGATTTACAGTAGTGACAGGAACCTGCATATCCTACAGGTCAGGAAGTGTTTCTAATCAAGGTAGGGATGTATCTTCCCTTGTACATTTTTCTTCCTTTGATTTTGACAAAATGGCATTTCTTATTTGCAGTTTTTTCTTCTTCAAAATGAACTTTCTCAACATCTTTGGTTTGGAACTTTCTTCAAATGCAGATATTTAAGCTAAGATGCATACCCATTTATGCCAGTCCAAAGAAAGAAGTGGTGATTTATCTGAGTTGCTTGCAGAAGGGCTTTCATTGTTTTTCTACACTAGGTTTAGAAAGAGTTCAGGATAAACACACTCTAACTTAGAAACATTATCAACCTGTCTAAAATTTAGGTAGGATGAATCTGGGCACAGCACCACTGAATGAGGTTAATAGCTACAGTATTTGCCTCTTACATTTACTACTGTAAGATGGATATAATTTCATTTACTTGAAAAAAAAAACCAAAACAGTAAACACCATAAGTTGCTTCTTTTAACCAGTTGATGATGGCCTCTGTTTTGCTTCACTGGCAAATCTGATAAATAAAATGAAGTTAAATAAAATAAAGAAATAACAAAGTAAGGGCTTTTATTTATGTTCCACCTGTCTCATCAAATAAAATAGCAGTAAGTATATTTAGAACAAAGTTTTCAAGAATAAAGTTCATGCTGTTCACAGGGAACATTTGACATTCAAGAGGTCACAGAGTTGAAGAATTATGGAGTACTAACCAAAGCAGAGACATGATGCATGCAACCCAGAGAGCAAACGAGTCCTGGGCTGCATCAAGAGCAGTGTGGCCAGCAGGACAAGGGAGGTGATTCTCCCCCTTTACTCTCCTCTCCTCAGACCCCATCTGGAGTACTGTGTGCAGTTCTGGAGCCCCCAGCACAGGAAGGACGTGGAAGTGTTGGAGCGGGTCCAGAGGAGGGCCACAAAGATGATCAGAGGGCTGGAGCAGTTCTGCTGTGAGGTGTGAGGACAGACTGAGAGAGTTGGGGCTCTTCAGGCTGGAGAAGAGGAGGCTTCCAGGAGACCTTAGAGTAGCCTTCCAGTATCTGAAGGGGGCCTACAGGAAGGCTGGGGAAGGACTATTTACAAGGTCTTGTAATGACAGGATGAGGGGCAATGGGTTTAAACTGGCAGAGGGAAGATTTAGACTGGATGTCAGGAGGAAGTTCTTTGCCGTGAGGGTGGTGAGGCACTGGCACAGGTTGCCCAGGGAGGCTGTGGCTGCTCCCTCCCTGGAGGTGTTCAAGGCCAGGTTGGAGGAGGCCCTGAGTGACCTCTACTAGTGGGAGGTGTCCCTGCCTATGGCAGGGGGTTGGAACTAGATGATCCTTGAGGTCCCTTCCAACCTTACCATTCTATGATTCTATGAGTGATACATGTAAGTAAAGAGTAAAACTACTAAAACTCAAGCAAGGCTGCATCACTGCAGAATTAAGTATGTGCATCTTTTGCTTTGCCTTTGACACCGGTAATTTCACTTCTACAGGAACCAAAATAGGAAAGGTTAGTCTAACCCATCTAGCATGCAAATTACAAGATGAACTATTTACAGAATATTTTTTTTAAAATATTTGTTTTCTTCTTATGCTGAAAGCTTTTTTGCTGAACACAGCTTTAGAGAGAAAGAAATGTGTTATATGCAGACTGAAAGTAATTATAATACAGCTTTGAACAAGGCAATTGTTGGTCTAGAATTTTATAAAACAAAATATCTAAGCATGAGATAGAGAAGTATTGAAATCATTGTACAGGAAGGCAGGGAAGTGTGTCTGCAGTAACATGTACACTTCAGGTCACTCAGAAAAAGGTGGCAAACACACAGTGCAAACATGGAATGATACAGAAAATTCACTTCAACTGTCCACAGATACCTATTCATAACTGAATGTGTGAGGATACCAGGAGTTTGGCTTGTAACACAAGAGCTGGAAGGGTCCAACACCCTTTCAGGGCAGCAGATGGGTAACAGGTAAGCACCCTGGAACTTTTTGTGTGGTATCAATGTGTGAGCAACAGGTGGGAGCTGTACAGGACTTAGGTTTGTACAGCCTGGCAAAATGAATTGTAAAAGAAGAATAACTATTTCTCCAGATGTTCTGAAGGGGTGATAATTCTGTCAGCAGTGCTCAACAAGTGAATCGAATTCAAATTGAGGATTTTTATCTTGTCAGAGAAATGAGGTTCTATCCACCATCACTTACAGAAGGAGGGGTGGGGAATTTAAAGTACTTCTAAAAAGGATTCTGAACTGTTCAAGGAAATGCTGTTTGAGAGAGCTGCCCATGATAAAAATGCTGACTTTGGTGGCCCAGAAAGCCTCTACCAGTTCTGGCTTCACAGAATCAGTAAGCAATGCTGATTTCCTCTTGATCTGACTTATGATAGAGTTCAGATGAGGTATTTGTAGTAATCCTTAAATGTGTGAATCTCTCATAGCATCTGAGCTTCATCATAGCTAAAATAACATTCCAAAGAGTTCCTGCTAACTGAGTTACATTTTGGTGAAATTTTAATAGCACTCCCTGTTCTCCTCAGCTTTGATTTGACTGTGTTGCCAAGCAGGTATTCCCAAATTGAGAACTGTGTGCAGCTCTAAGGTTAGTTTGTGTTTAGATGAACTTGCCCTGTCTAGCTCTAGGTGCAGGAAATATAACATAGATGCTTACAAATAAAGTTTACTTCATAGATCAAGAGGTAAATCTGAATAATTACTTTTTAAAGTAAATGAAAACCTGGCCTGAAAGAATGCAGAATTAATTCTCTGCCAGTTGGAAATCATGACAAGATGCATTTCCATAGTTAGTTTTCTGTATCAAGTATTTTCTATTTCCATCTCTGTCAAATATATTTTTCCTGTGAATAACATACTGGAATAATTATATGTTGGGGCAAGGAGTCATTATTTAGGAGAAAAGATTTTACATAATACCTTAGAAGGCAGTTCATAAGTGAGTGTCAAGAAGTTGGATTTGTGAAGTTTTTCAGGTGATCTGCTTTTAAAGTTTTTGTGTTGCAATGCAGTAATGCACATTCCTCTGACCTTTTCCCACCCCAGTAAGAAAAGACAAACTTCCTGAAGGGTGCTCAAAAGTATTCTAGCTTACCAAGCTCACATGATTACTGCTAGGTCAGCAATATATAGAGCACTCTAACAGACAGGTCTTTGTAAATCAGGGAACCTGCATGACAGCTTTCTGTTTCACCATGTCTTAGCAAAGAGAATTCTCCATTGTTACTACTCATATTATTCACTCCAGTTCTCATTTAGCCCAAGACATAATCCTGAATTTTGATTTAGGCATATGCATAAATGACAATTTGGCCATGCAAGCAAATTTCTGGAAAGAAATGTTCCCCTGGGTTTAAGCAGCCTTATATAATATCTCATCAAGCTATTCATTAGGGCATGTTCTGTACCATACATTTAAAGGTCCTGAGTGACACGAAGCTGTCATTGTATGACTTCTGGTAAATTCGAGTTGTCATACTTCTGACTTTCTGTTCTTTGAAATCTTTATTGCTACAAGGGCAGGAAGGGGTTAGTCATCACATAAGAATAGAATTTCCTGAGAAGAAAAAAAAGAATAATTATTTTTATCAGGCTTTAGTCTAAATAGTGTCTAGCTTTCAATGTTAGGCTAGTTAGCTGATCAAACTATGTTTCAAATATTTTGTTGGGCTTTAGTGACAACGGCTAACCATCTTTCCTAGATTTACACAACTGCATTTTGTGTTATCTAACTAATTGGATTATTGAACATTGCTTACTATCAAGTAAGTGGTTTGCTTTGATACCAGCTTGATTTTGATTCGATTGATCATTATACTTGACTAAAAGCATTGCTATTGGTAGAGTCATAGAATCATGGAATCAACCAGGTTGGAAGAGACCTCCAAGATCATTCAGTCCAACCCATCATCCAATCCTAGCCAATCAACTCCACCAGGGCACTAAGTGCCTCATCCAGTCTCTTCTTGAACACCTCCAGGGACGGCAACACCGCCACCTTCCTGGGCAGCCCATTCCAATGCCAATCACTCTCTCTGGCAAGAGCTTCCTCCTAACATCCAGCCTAGACCTCTCCTGGCACAACTTGAGACTGTGTCCCCTTGTTCTGTTGCTGGTTGCCTGGGAGAAGAGACTGACCCCCACCTGCCTACAACCTCCTTTCAGGTAGTTGTAGCCAGCAACAAGGTCACCCCTGAGCTTCCTCTTCTCCAGGCTAAACACCCCCAGCTCCCTCAGCCTCTCCTCACAGGGCTGTGCTCCAGGCCCTTCACCAGCTTTGTCGCCCTTCTCTGGATGACCAGTGCTGAGTACAGGGGCAGAAATAACCTCCCTTTTCCTACTGGCCACACTGTTCCTGGTACAGGCCAGGATGCCCTTGGCTCTCCTGGCCACCTGGGCACACTGCTGGCTCATGTAGCTGACTTTTATTTTAATATGACCCCTTTCAGTAAAATATTTTATAGTACACTGACTCCTGTGTTTCTGAATAAGCAGTGTGAGGGCAGAACCATTAAGGATTGGGGTGAAAACAAACTGATAAATTCCAAAGACCGAACAGTTGCCCCCCGAATAGTCTTTATCTCTTACCAGCTTTTGTTTTATTTTAGTTTAGCCTCTTTCAAGGCTCTCTACAAAATACTCATACCACTTTGAGGGCAGCAGCCAACACTAAAATGTTTACATGTGCCTGTATGTTTGCACACAGATCTCTTCACAGCTGGGTCTCCATTGACTCTAAACACTATAAAGTGTTTTAATTTATCCTTAGGGTGGCTTAGTTTGTATGTCTGAAAATGGACCCACATTGGAGTGTTTTTATTAGCAAGTCTTTACTAAAGGTGTTTGGGCAGTCTGCCCAAAACTTCCCTTTTCTGGCCAGACTGCACACTGCCTGGAGTTTCATTGTGTGAATCATACAATCATAGAATCATAGAATGGTAAGGTTGAAAGGGACCTCAAGGATCATGTAGTTCCAACCCCCTGCCATAGGCAGGGACACCTCCCACTAGCACAGCTCACTCAAGGCCTCCTCCAACCTGCCCTTGAACACCTCCAGGGAGGGAGCAGCCACAACTTCCCTGGGCAACCTGTTCCAGTCTCACCACCCTCATTGGAAAGAACTTCCTCCTAACATCCAGTTTAAATCTCTCCTCGACCAGTTTAAACCCATTGCCCCTCATCCTGTCATTACAAGACTTTGTCAATAGTCCCTCCTCAGCCTTCCATAGGCCCCCCTCAGATACTGGAAGGCTACTATAAGGTATCCTTGAAGCACAGGAAGACATGTAAATCTGCATGTGGATATATCCTGAAGCATAGAAAAGTCACTGCCATGTGCAAAATAACTCCTCCAAACAGTGCTCCTGTTGTGTATTTTCTAAGCTACTCTGCCTTCCCTCTGCTTTCCTCCTCTGGTGAACTTGCACAGTCAGACCCTTTCTGCCCAACCATAGTTGATTTCTCAGCAGAAACTGTTTACTTGTTTATTCTCCCATGCTTTCCTCATTTGGAGAGACTGCCCACCCACTCTGTGGGCAGAGGGCAGGTAGCTCCTCATGTCTCTTGAGAAATATCTCTGTTTTGTATGGACACTGAGGGATCACATCCACAGATCATAATGTCAGCACTGCCGTTGGAAACACTGGAAGAAGGCCTTCTGCATAGCCAGATGACACTGAAGTCTTGAAAATTATTTTGGAGTGCTCCTTGAATTTACCCAGGAGAATAACATCAGCCAAGAAGACAGGGAGGTCAACTCAACTGGATGGTGTAGTCACATATTGAGATCATTATCTGTGTTATTGCCTTCTCTGTCCTTCCCACCCCAAACTGGCTGCCTGCTGTGTGTTTGTGCTCTATCATTTAAAGTAATAAGTTCATGCCTGTCAGTGGAAAGCAGTCTTTCACTCCTTTGCTCTAGTAGCAGACTTAAATGCATCAGTATTTCCCACTGTGCAAGAACAAACAAGTAAGGTTTCAGGGTCATGCCTTCAATTCCCCAGGGATATTTGCATACTGCCACCCATCAGCAAGAGGTAACCATACATGTTATTTTTGACAATGTGTGCCTTTTTCTAGTTTAAGTAAAACCAGGAAGATTAATTTGATATATACTGGAGTGCTATTGCTATCTAATGATACTTCTGTGAGCTTGTGGTGCTCTTTTTGGTCTTTTTTTTTTTTTTTTTTCATGTGGGGAGCTATGTGATGCAGTAATATTAGGCTCAGTTTTATCTGTATTTGAATAAGCAAGGTCTTGAATACCTCTAATTTTAACAATTGCACAGATTAACAGTACTATGTACCAGGCTCCAAATCATCCTACCCCTACATGATCTCTAAATAATTTTTAATTTGTCTCAACAATGTTTTTGCCATAATCTCCTAAAACTCATCTTCTGCTATTTATTAAACTTCAGGCTGATACCAGTGCTGACCTTAAAGATCACTATTACAAGAGGAACCTGTCATTCTCAGAACATTCTTACTATATCCAAAGCACTATGCTTTACCCCCCCCCCCCCCCCCACCTATAAAAAATTTCTTTTTGTTTCAAACTANNNCCCAAATTGCTATAAAATTGCTTAGTGTCTTAAAATTGACAAAACCCCATCTAAGCAAGTAATCTGTGTCATCACATTGAAGGTTTATCACATCAGTGTTAGCATTTGCACTCTCCTGAGACTTGATCTCTTAAGATGTTGATGTAAGATGCTGGTGGAATTTAATCTGCCATATATCCATTGTATCTTGGCCCCTGAATGTTGATCTTTTTAGCTATGTCCTGCCTTGATTGTGAAGCCAGAACACATATAATCAAACAACATTACAGAACACATATAATCAAACAATATTACAACCTGCCTCCCCCGTCTGCTGACAGCTGTGTCCAGTGTCATGTTCTTTTCTTTATGTCAGCTTGGATTATAAGGTGCTTCAAACTAGAGTGCAAACAAGGTTTAGTTCTATTCCAAATTAATCAACAACCTCGTAGGTAGCATTTAGTATATTGTGCTGTTCAGTTTATCTCCTGCATGTATGACTCAGTGCTAAAGTATAAACTGGTACTTCTGCTCCTGTTAGCTTTCAAGTCTGAAGCTTATGGTAATTTTAACAATGCCAAAGTGACTTTCAGTGAGGACCCTGTATGGTGTATTGCCATCTATAATGATTGTAAAACAAACAGCACTCGAAGGCAGAGATGGGCAGTGGAATTCCATCACCTGCATTTGAAGTTGTTAGAAAAGTTTCTGGAATGGTGTTGGCTCAAGCCAATTAACATCTTCCTTCACAGATTTCCAAACTAGTTTAGGAGTTATCATGGAACCCAAATTATTCCCAGTAGACAGTTCTCATTCAATTGGGACCAAGAGAGTTTAACTGTATAGGCACAGCTTATACAGTTAGCTTATACAGTTGACCCAAGTGCTAGAGACATATTTAACTTACTTGTCTAGACATTTGATTGTATACCAGTATCTGAACTGATGCTGGCTTTCAGAAATCAAAAGTTTATCTGCTTTTTCTTTTACTCCTGTTCAAATGAAACAATCTATCCTGGTGACTGAAAGTGAAGGAACTTCATGCTTCATTTGGACTTGGATTTATCAGAGCTAGAGCCTTGCTTTCAAAAATTCCCTTTGAACATCATTTTTGCTGTGTATCAAGTAGGATTCTATGACAGATTAAAGCTGATTTGTCACAGATCTATTTTAGAAAGAAGATTTCATGCTTTTATGAATATAACAAATGTCAGAAACTTTCCTTGGCTGTGAAAAGTGTGTTCTAGAAGATCACAGAAATCAGCGTGTTACTCACTTGTCATGAATGTTCTGGTTGCCTGAACAGGATGCTTATGCAGTTATGTCTTAGGAAGTTTTTCTCCTTTTCCTTTTTTTTTTTTCTTTTTTTTTTTTTTTTTCCCTTGCAAGTAGTTTGAAAAACCCTAAGAAAAAAT
>VWYK01047124.1:0-10535 GCA_013399775.1 Semnornis frantzii | reverse complement strand
CCAACCTGGTTAATTCTGTGCAAGAAAAGACCTCAGAAAATGACCCAGTACTTCATATACAAAACCTGTTCCTAGCATTACTGGTACACACAGAAAAAGGATCTCCTCAAAAAGCATAAGGCAAAATGGGCCCAGTCAGATTGTCATAATGTAGAATTATAAAATTGTTTCAGTTGGAAAAGACCTCTAAGATGATCCAGAACCTAACACCACCATGCCCATTAAACCATGTCCCAAAGTGCCATGTCCACACATTCCTTGAATGCTTCCAGGGCTGGTGACTCTACCACCTTCCTGGTCAGCCTGTTCCAATGCCTGGACACTCCTGCAGGAAAGAATTTTTTCCTAATATCCAACCTAACCCCCACCAGTACTATTTCAGGCCATTTTCTCTCATTCTATCACCTGATACTAGGGAGAAGAGACCAACCCCTACCTCACTACAACTCAAGCAATGAGGTCTCCCCTCAGCCTCCTCCTCCTCTCCACACTAAACAATCCCAGTTCCCTCAGCTGCTCCTCACCAGATCTGTTCTCTAGACCCTTCACCAGCTTCGTTGCCCCTTTTCTGGACACACTCCAACACCTCAATGTCTTTCTTGTAGTGAGAAGCCCACACAAATTACACACAACAGCAATTTCTCATAGGATAGCAAATAACAACAGGAGACTCTGGGTCCTGTTCTCATTTCTGCCAGTTTCTACAATATGACTCTGGCTAAGTTGCTGGGTTTGCATTTCTGTCCTTCCTCTTGTTATTTACCATTTACAGCTGTTTAGACTTCAAGGTATCCTGACTGTGGAGCTGGGCCTAACTTTAGTCACAAGGCTGTGATGAAAATGACCATCCATCTCTCAGATCAAGTTCATATCCATCAAATCAGGTCACTATCTAAAAGCCATTCAGTATTTCCTCCTTGGCCTTATCTCAGATATTCTCTACATTTACAGTATTTATTCAATGGGCAAATTCAACTCTCTGCTGACTGATCGTTCTGCATATCTTAGGGCTGCAAAGAAGCAGTCATGGCACTTCTTTCGTATACAGAAAGAGAAGCACGAAATGATCTGCACTGTGAGTGCCAGCAACCAGATGGCCAATGGCAGATAACACAATGGACTGATTTCATTGCTACAAAGCATGCCAGATCAGAGTCTGATAAGATCCTCAGAGAAGTTCAGGCAAGTGGCAGTATAAGCACATGAGCAGGCCCTCTTATTGTCATGAACAAAATACCAGCTTGAGAAGCAGCGAAGCAACAGGCTGTAGACCTGATAGCAACACAAGTCCACCATAAGAGTTAACATGCATAATTGTGATAGTTTGAAGCTGGTACTCTAGCCTAGTTCTTAATTAGAAACAAGAACAGGAACTTTGTGGAGATCATTGAGTAAAAGGTAAATAAAGAAAGACATTGGATACAGAAGAACAATGATAGGTCTGTATCATTCCACCGGATTGCTGATTAGGAGATAGTTTGCTGCACAAACTGTTCTTTCTCCCTTTTTCTTCTTCCCTCTGGCTGCTGCTGGCTGTTGCTTTTGCTTGGCTTTCCTGACCTTGGCTGAGGCTCTTGTTATGGCTAGTAGCAGGGTTTTCTCTCTGCTTTTCTCTCTTTTTTCTTGTAAAGGGAGTGTGAATCAGTGTAGGGAGATCCTTGTATTGTTTCCGACTTGTAAATATAAACATACCCTGTATATGTTTATTGCCTTTTATATTTAGTTCACCTTTGTAAATATAACCTTCAAGTTCTGAATTTGCTTGATAATTTACTATAGGGGTAAATTCCAATTTGTTTGGGTTCAAATCTAACCCGCAATAAATAATCAATCCACATACAAACATGTACAGCCATGACAGACCAAGCTGGATGTGGCTTTGATCAAGCTGGTCTAGTGGGAAGTGTCCTTGCCCGTGCCAGGGGGGTTGGAACTAGATGATCTTTAAGGTCCTTTCCAACTCAAGCCATCCTCTGACAGACACATTAAAAATGGTTCCCACATGCAGAGAGAAGCAGCCTTGAACTCTCAAGAAATTCATACATACCTTCAGTTGTGCCTTCCCTGGGAGTCTGCAGCAAGGCAGCTGGGAATCTTCTTGCAGTCTCTCTGTAACAAAAGGGCCGAGTTAATTTCCCTTGCTTTGTAGCAGTGCTTAGATCCCACACCATAAGTCAAACAATTGTTTTCCTTAACTGTGCTTGTAGAGTGCACACGCACAAAAAAACAAACAAAAAAAAAAAAACCCAAGTACCTCAAGAGGCACACATAAAACAGAAATTATAGTAAAACAAAAGTCTCTGTGACGCATGATTTTATTTTGGTAACTTCACCCTATCCCCACATCATGACACTTAGCATGGGGAAAAAAANCCTCCCCCCACACATGAAACTTAGCAAGGGGAAAAAAAAAAAAAAAAAAAAGAGAGCAGAACTACCACAAGGGGGCTCCAAAGGATTTGCAGCTAGGTAGAGGAGAATGTGGCTTTAGAGCACCTGAAGAAGTAGGTGCAACACTACAGCCTACAGCAACCCATAACTAAACTGTTCAACTGCTTGAACAGAACCAGAGAATGCAGCAGGTTGGAAGGGACCCTCAAAAGTCATCTTGTCCAACCCCCTTGCAGTAAGCAGGGACACCTCCAACTAGATCAGGCTGCTCTGGGCCCCACCAAGTTTGACCTTGAATGTCTCCAGGAACGGGGCCTCAACCACCTCTCTGGGCAACTCGTTCCAGTATTTCACCACTGACTTTGTACAGAACTTCCTCCTTATGTCTAACCTAAATCTACCCTGCTCTAGTTTCAAACCATTGCCCCTCATCCCATCACTACAGGCTTTTCCAAACAATCCTTCTCCAGCCTTCCTTTAGACATCCCTTCAGGTACTAGCAGGTACTATAAGGTCTCTGCAGAGCCTTCTCCAGACTGAACAGCCCAAACTCTCTCAGCCTTTCCCACAGGAGAGGTGCTCCAGCCTTCTGATCATCTTCATGGCCCTTCTTCGGACCTGCTCCAGCTGGCCCACATACTACTTTTGTTGGGGGTCCCAGAGCTTGATACGGATCTCTAGATGAGGTCTCACCAGAGCAGCGCGGAGGGGCAGAATCGCCAACCATGATCTGCTGGCCACATTTCCTTTGGTGCAGCCCAGGATGCAACTGACCTTCCAGGCTGCAAGCACACGCTGCTGGCTCATGCCCAGCTTACCATGCACCAGTACCCCCAAGTCCTTTTCTGCAGGGCTGCTCTCAATCTCATCATCACCCAGCCTCTACTGATATTGAGGAACGTCCCAACCCAGGCACAGGACCTTGCACTTCATCTTACTGAACTTCATGAGGTTCTTCTGAGCTCACTTCTGTGGCCTGTCCAGGTCCCTCTGGGGGGCATCCCATCCTTCGGTCATGTCAACTACACAGCTTGGGCTTGATATAATCTGCAAACTTGAAGTCACTCAATCTTGTTGTCTAGCCCACTGATGAAGATACTGAACAGCACCAGTTCCAGTACAGACCCCTGAAGGACACCACTTATCACCAATTTCCATCTGGATGTTGTGCCGTCGACCACTACCCTTCCTTATCCACTGAAATGTCCACCTATTCACTCCCTATCTTTCCAACTTAGAGAGAAGGATGTTGCGGGGGTCAAAAGCTCTATGGGAGTCCAGGTAGATGACACTCATAGCTCTTCCCTTGCCCACTGAGGTCGTCACGCGGCTGCAGAAAGCCACTCACTGCAGTCAGTTTCAGAGCTGTGGCAAAGGAACATGCCAGCTACGATGCGGAGGCCGTGAGGCAGCCGGCTGACAAGTGCAGCCCGACACAGGCAGGGCCGGAGGCCAGGCCCGCATGAGCAAACCAGCAGGGCCGCTGAAACCCCGAGCTGCCTCAGCAATGGCCGCCGCGGAAAGGCGCCCATTCTCCCGAGCCCCTTCAGACAACTCGGCCATGTCCTCCCCGCTCCGCCTCCCGCAGCGGCCAAAGGGCCTGACCCCACTGCGCAAGGCGGCGGCTCTACCCCGCGGCGAACAGGAGGCGGCCCCTCAGGAGCTCCCGTCCCCAGCGGCAGCAGCCCGGAGGCGACGCCGCAGCGGCCCACTCGCTCCCTCCTCCTCCTCCTCCTCCGCCGATCCCTGCGCCGGCAGGGGACCGGGAGCAGCGCTGCGAGCCAAAACCTACCGCTGCCGCCGCCGCTCCACCGCCGGGCCTCGGCACGCACGGCCGCGGGGACCACGCCCGCTACAGGGAAGGTGGGAGGCAAAGGGGCGGGCGAAACCCTTCGGTACCTTACAGCCTATCCGCGGGCCCCAGGATCTCTCGTTGAGAACCCGGGGCGGGCGGGTCTCCTCGTCAGGGAGCCTGCGAGCTGCACCGGTTCCCGAGAGCGAGCGCCTGGTTGTAGTAGCACCCAGCAGCCGTGCGCCAGCCTACCTGCCAGCTGTGTGCCACAGGGCTTTTGCCCTGCCGTGCTGTCGGGGCACTGGGCAGTGACTGTGAGGGACAGGGTGGCAAGAAAAATCAGAGTATCTTCTGATTCTTCTAGCTGGTACTAGGGAAAAGGTTGAGGTTAGGAGCTGAAGCATCTGCAGGAGCTGAAGATGCCTGTGTCACACCGTGTGGTGATTGATGAACTTCACAGAATCATAGAATTGTTTTGATTGGAAAAAATCATCTCGTCCAACCATTATCTAACTTAACAAACCTGGTGCTAACCACCGGATCTTTGTGTCTTTGGAACAGCTCCAGGGATGGGGATTCAACCGGTTCCCTGAGGAGCCTGTTCCAGGCTTTGAGAAACCTTTGAGTGACAGCATTTCTTCAAACAGCCAACCTAAAATTTCCCATTGCAAAACCTGAGCCCATATCCTCCCCTAGACTTCTGCAGGCATAGCTTTAGACAGCAGCAGTCTTTCCAAAATACTTACTAAAATCTCTCCAAATGTTTAACAGCAAATCTCTGGATTGTTTGGTTGTTTTTTATTTTGGTTTTCCCTTTGGAATGTTTGCACTGACTGATGCATTTCAGGTGGAGAAACAAAAATAACTGTATGTCCTTCTAGTCTACTCTAGGAGTGGACTAGTGGTCTACTAGGGGGTTAGGTAGAGCCTCTTAAACCATTGGACACCTTTATAGCCTTGTCTCCAAATCCAAAAGGCACAGAAATAATCCCAGCGGTCAAGACTTCTAGGAAGTTCCTAATGTTAAATAGTCATGGAAAGCTTGACACAAACCGTATACTAAGTATGGAAGATACTTGATAAGGGTAGTAGTTACTGTTTTAAATAAGTGAATCATAATGCTACTGTATCATTTGGTTATTGCTACTGTGAGTTTTCCTAGAATCCCTCTGTTCAGTCTTCAGGGTTGTCTCAATCTCCATGATTTCTCAAAGACTATGGAGAGCAGCCTCACGACATAACCAGCTCTCTTAGCGCCCAGGCCCATCAGTATGTACAGGTCAAGCTCTTGTGATAGTTAACGCACCACCTCTTCCTTCACTGACCATGGGTCTGTGTCTGCACCAACTTGGAGTTTTGATCCCATGGCCTCTGACCTTGTAAAAACAGAGGCAAAGAAGGTGTAGAGGACCTCTGCCTTTTGAGCGGTTGGTGACTAGTTCATCTCTCCTGTTTAATAGTTGCCTGATAGCCTTCTGTTTCTGCTTGTTGTTGACACAGCTGAAGAACCCTTTCTTGACATTTTTTGATGTCTCTGGCCAATTCAGGTTGAGCTTTTGCTTTCCTAACTGCATCTCTGTATGCCCTGACAATGCTCTCGTAATCTTCAACAGGTAATGTTCCACTTTTCCACCTTAACTAACCTTAACTTAGTTAAGGACTGCTGCAGGGTAGGCGAAAGAAAGGCCGAAGTGATGTCATGTCAGCACTAACATTACTGCAAACTCGATGTTAACCAAAACTTACAGTGCAACAATTTCTTCAGGCCTGAGGTTCTGGGGTAATTTGGGCCCTGCACCCACCCCGTTTGGCTTAAGTGAGAACTCTGCTCACTTCCAGCAGGCTTTGGATGGTAAGAGTGCCCTGTTCTCACTGTTGGAGAGCCAACTGCAGCCAGTTGCACACAAGTTTGGCCTGTTTCCAGTCCCTCTCCTGCTTTGGTGCTACACTGACCTGTAACGCCCATACCATAAAATCTAAACCCTTATTCTATGTCCCTGTTTCCCTTCTTTACAAGCTTCACAGCAGCTGCAGGTTTCTATTAATCTGTTAACAGCTTGGGTTGTTTTTTGTCTTTTAAATTATAAACAACCATTAAAGGGTAAAACAGGTGAGAGTCCATTCTCTTGATCCAGGAGCAACTTTCTCTGTGTGTCTAATCTCATTTCTACCTCAGTAGTAATGCAACTGATTAGACAATTTTCATGTTTTAAATAGCAATCATCAATGAATACAAACAATATAATGGCAATTAACTATGGGCTGGATAAACCAGTGCACTGCTGAATCAGTCTGTGGGGACCATCCTCTAAAGACGTGGCACCAACTGTGGACCGTAAATGTTTATGTTTCTGAGCCAGCCTCTTGATTTCTCCATTTATACATGTAACCTCTGTTGATGCTCTCCTTCCAGAATCCCATGGATGCTTTTGAAGTCTGTGTTTCCATTAGCTTGTCATTTTCCTTCCTCATTATCTCCCAAGGCATTGTTAAAATTTGGAGGATCAAAATAGTATTTAGTTATATCGTGCTTTGCCTTTACAAGCCCCTTCATCTCCTATAGGGATAAGCACAGTGTTTCTGCACTAATGAAGAAAAAAACAACTTCCTAAGTGCCACACAACTACATAAAACTGATATCACCATCAACAATAGCTATTTTCCTTTGTTCTTGGCAGCTGTTACTTCGTGCATGTGCTGTGCCTGCAACACTGCTGTGGTGAATGTCACAAACACGAGGTGGTGATAGCGCTCTGCAGTGGGAAATGCAGCCTAGCTGGTAACATCATCCGTCTGGCAATATCCCACAGCCCAGCTTGTCACCAACAATAAATGGCAGTGGCCAGATAGGACACAGACATCTTTTTTTGTGATGCTGAAAGGCTTTTTTGTGGTATTTATATGGCGTGCTACATCCTAGCTCTGTTGGTCTTGATACCGTGCCTACACAGTCATTTGCTGGGCAGGGAGAAATTGAATGAAGTTCAACAAGGCAAGTGTGGAGACTTGCACCTGGGAAAGAACAGCCCCATGAACAGGTTTGGACTGACCTGCTGAACAGCAGTGAAGGGGAAAAGCACCTGGGGGTCTTAGTGGATGGAAGGTTGACCATGAGCCAGCAGTGTGCTATTGTGGCCGAGAAGGCCAATGCCATCCTGGGGTGTATTAGAAGGGCTGTGGTTAGTAGGTTGAGAGAGGTTCTCCTGCCCCTCTACTCTGCCCTGGTGAGATTGCATCTGGAATATTGTGTTCACTTCTGAGCCACTCAATTCAAGAAGGACTGAGAACTGCTTGAGAGAGTCCAGCACAGAGCCACGAAAATGATGAAGGGATTGGAACATCTTCCTTACGTGCAGAGCCTGAGGGAGCTGGGGCTCTTTAGCTTGGAGAGAAGGAGACTGAGAGGTGACCTCATCAGTATTTATAAATATGCAAAGAGTGAGTGCCAGGAGAATGGAGCCAGGCTCTGTTTGGTAATACCCAATGACAGGACAAGGGGCAAGAGGTGGAAGTTGAGGCATAGGAAGTTTCACCTAAACATGAGAATTCTTTTTTTCCCCTGTGATGGTGACAGGTGTAACCCAGAAAAGCAAAACACCTTCCCTCCTGGTGGGGAAAGAGCCATTGCAGCTGTGTTTTGCTCCTAAGCACTCTAAGTACAACGTCCTCCTCTCCTGCTACACTGAGATCTATTTTCTCCACATTGCACAGTGCAGTCCCTCCAGCACACCGATTTTTCTCAGTTCTAAGTTTTCCTTACACTACACTGGTATCTGCTGCAGGACCTGATGCTACATAGAAGCTACATACATGTACTAGAAAGTACACCTTTAGCAGCCATACCGTTGACTGAGCAACACTGATGACTGTAGCAAACCCTTCTCCTTGGTTTCCTTGCCAAGAGCCCTCACGTGCTCTTGACCTGATTTCAAGGGGCCTACAGGCATCTGCCTTTGACCTGACTTGAATGCCTCTCCAGTTTGGACTTATTCAATGCTGCATCTTCTCACAGCTGTTTTGTGCAAGGAATGTAACAGCCATAGAATTGCAGAATGGTTTGGGTTGGGTTTGGACTGGGATGATCTTTAAGGAAGGGACCTTAAAGATCATCTAGTTCCACCCTCCCTGCCATGGGCAGGGACACCTTCCACTAGATCAAATTGCTCAAGGCCCTCTCCAGCCTGGCCTTGAACACTTTCAGGGAAGAGGCATCCACACCTTCTCTAGGCAACCTGTTCCAGTGCCTCAGAACCCTCACTGTAAAGAATTTCTTCTCAATATCCAGTCTAGATCTCCCCTATCTCAGGTTAAAACCATTCACCCTCATCCTATCACAAGGCCTTGTAAAAAGTCTCTCCCCAGCTTTCTTGTAGGTACCCTTCAGGTACTAGAAGGACACCATAAGGTCTCCCCATAGCCTTCTCCTTCCCAGGATGAACAGCCCCAACTCCTGCCATCCTGGTATTGGACTTCGCAATGACAACAATTATATTTCACACTTAAAGACATCAGGTGTCCAAGAGCAATGGACTTGGCAGAGAGGAAGTAGCCTCATTTTAATCTGGGGCCTGTCAGCAGAAGTTACTCTGCCAGTAGTCAGGAAGAATTTTTTTCACAGGAAGAGTGGTCAGGCATTGGAATGGACTGCCTAGGGAGTCACCAACCCTGGCTGTGTTTAAAGGTTCTTTGGATGCAGTGCTTGGGGATGTGATTTAGGGTGAACATTAGCGAGTAGGGTTCTTGGTTGGAATTGGTGATCCTGAGGGTCTTTTCCAACCTGAACGTTTCTGTGATTCTGTGATCACATCCAGTACACAAACAGGTGCAGAAATCCACCTCTGATCCCCATTCCTTGGCCCCAAGGTGCATGCCATCCCCTGCAGCAAAGCATGGCCAAGATCCCAAATCTGTGCACAAAATGATAACATTTATTGAAAGAGTAATTTTTTTTTTTCATTTTTTTTTTAATACAAAAGAAAGCTCTGTACATAGTACTGTGATTACTTCCACATCCTTCCAGAAACACAACCCTGGAAACTGGAGGGGAAAAAAAGAAAAAAAAATAATAATAAAATCATCCCACACACACACTTCTGGGCGCACACACGCGCGCACACGCACACACAACCCTCAAACCAGTAAAATGAACTAAAAAACAAAAAGGTCACCACACAATAAATGCCATTTCATCCCTGATACACAAGTGTTCTTACAAGTCTGCACTTAAATAAAATAACACCATTAGCGTTTAACCAGCAAATTGCCTTTGGGGAGCCAGGGAAGGAATGCAGCCAGACACCTGATAGCAGCAGGGGCACTCCTGCCCTCCTGGCCCAGCGGCTCTGCTCCACACAGGCAAAGTGGAACAAAGCCAGGCCAGTGGCAAAGAACAATGCAAATCCCAACCCCATCCTTCTGCCTGGGTGAACTCCTAGGTATACCCATAGCCTCGTTTTGGAAGCGTCACTGAGCAGCTTTCATACACCTAGCAATGAGGCACAGCACAGCACTCCCACATGCTCTGAGCTGCAGGGGACACATCACTCCGAGAGCAAGGATGCTAAAGGGAGGCAGCATGCAATGTCACTCTCACCAGATGGGCCACCCCACTCTCCACAAGGGGTTAACAGACTGAGGGCTGAAAGACCATTCTGGGAGTTCTTTGCATGGGGAACTTGGAGGGGATGTGTCTGCACCTGTGCTCTAAGGAAGAGCTGAAGAGGGGGAAGGACACCCCAGATCAGCTAGCTCAGATGTTACCTGCACGGTGAGCAGGGATCAGCCACCGCTGGCCACTCACAACCCAGGGAGGAGTGGAGATGCCACATCCCTTAGGCAGTCAGAGGTAACACTGCTCCACACAGAAAGCAGTGACACAACAGCCAGAGGCCCAAGGACTGGAGATAAACAGGGCAGCCACCAGAAAACGCAGCCCATCTCTGGCTCCTGGGCCCACTGGAAGGCCCTTGCTCCTGAGGGATGACTTTTCCCCACTTCTAGAGACTGCTTCACTTGCCTTCTGCCCACTAAGCCCCAAACAACAGGTATGGAGCTCTCAGTACAGGTAAGCAGGAAACAAGCATCCCACTGGAGTCAGCTTGATCCCTGGCACATGCTGGTGGGTGCAGAGAGCAGTTTAAACGCTAATGCTGAGGAAACATGTCCAAGGTTACAATACAAAGTCAAAAGCAAGGCCCCTTTCCTGCCTCCATGCCCACCCACCCCTCTCCCATCCCCCGGTACAAATCCCGTGAAAACTGTACAGGAGCCAAACTTTTATTCCTTAAAGAATTACATAAATACTGAGTTTAACATTTAGAAAAATAAAGTAATTTGCTTTTTTTTTTTTTTT
>VWYK01047123.1:0-11198 GCA_013399775.1 Semnornis frantzii | reverse complement strand
CCGATCTGGGGTGGCATGGGGTGGGGGGGTGCTTGGGGGTGCCAAGATGCAGGGAGGAACTCTGCGTGCAGGTGGTCCCTGCGTGTGCACCTTGGTGGTGCACGGTTGGGCTGTGCACCTGGGTATCCAGTGCCAGGGGCTGTGCCAGTGTGGAAGCAGCGATGCCAGGCTGGTGGCTACCTGCAGGAGAAGCTCAGAAATGGTGTTTGTGAGGGTCTGCAGTGGCAGGGTGAAAGCTTTAACCCAAACTTGCTCAGGAGTGCCCATACCCGTGCCCAGGTGTGGCAGCTCACTTGCCTGAGCATCGCAACAGCAGCAGGGGAAGGGATGGGAAATTTTCTGCTTTAAAAGATGAATGTGTGGAGCCAAAATTAGCTTTATTAACCCCAGAGGCTGTGCCCCGGTGCCCAGCCAGGAGGAAGTGGCAGTGTCCTGTTGCTCCTCCGAGGCCGTGGGGCACTGCCGGAGACGCTGCCCCGGGGCCGTGGCTGGGGTGTGCGGCAATAGGAGCTGTCTGACAAACTGTGGCCCCTGGTGCTTCTCCCCTCGGGAAGATTATTCTGCCTGAGGCTTGGTTTTGAGCTACTGTGAGTCCATCAGGGTGTCCAGGTGTCGATAGGGAAGGTTGAGCGTGTTGGGTTGGTCGTGGGCAGTGGTGCTGGCTGGATCTCTGCACCTCCTGCATTCTGAGATCCCCAAATACTTTGGTGAGCCTGCTTGCACACCAGGGAGGTGGCCGTGGCTGATTTCCTGCTCTGCTCTTGTTCCTGGTGGTTTGGTCTTTTCCTCCACATCTCCTTGCAGAGATGTGCTGAGAGGGGAACTAAAACTACATCATGCAGGCTGCTGGGGAGGAGAGTTTGGTTGAGCCTTGCTGCAAAAGACCCAGGTCCCAAGTGAGGAGCCTCTTAGTGATCCCAGGTGAAGAGATGGTCTTCAGCGTAGCTCGACTCGCCCCCAGTGCTTGGATCAGCTTCCTTCACCCTGTGTCCTTGCCATTCCCCATCCCAGGGTGGGATGTGTACATGTGAGTTTGTGGGTTTGTCTATTCTAGGGCAAAGGGTGGGTAAAGGGTTACACCATGCCCAAACACCGGAGCAGGCTTCCTGGAGAGGTGGTTGAATCCCTGTCCCTGGAGGGGTTTAAAAGCCACAGAGATGTGGTGCTGAGGGCCACAGTTTAGCCCCAGATGTGGTGTAGTTGTAGAATGGTTGGGCTGGATGACCAGAGGTCTTTTTCAGCCAAAGAGACACTGTGATTCTGTGCTCTTGACAGGTGAGGGTCTGTTAGGTGATGTCCTTAGCACAAGGATTTCACCATTTCCCTTTTTGCCAGGTTTTTCCTCCATGTACACCTCTGCAGGGTCTGTAAAATCACTCTTGGGGGTGATCCATGGCTGATTTGAAGCTCTGTGCTATGAGAGTGGTGAGACACTGGAGCAGGTTACCCAAAGGAGTTGTGGATGCCTCATCTCTGAAGAGTTTAAGCCCAGGCTGGATGAGGTTTCGAGCAACCTCTGTCTAGTGGGAGGTGTCCCTGCCCATGGCAGGGGGGGTGGGATTTGATGCTCTTTGAGGTGCCTTCTAACCCAAACCATTCTGTGATTCTATGATAGGATGTAGAAGGGCAAATAATTAGTGAAAGTTTTGAGAGGTGGTGGTTTTACTTTCTGCTCCCCAGGGGTCTGGAACTAAGATGAACTTTAAGGTCCCTCCCAACTCAAGCCGTGGTCCTGCTTTTCTCTCTGCTTGCTTTCGGTCCCCATCACTGCTGCTGCAACTCAGGGCACACTTGAGTCTTCTGACCATTTTCTTGCTGGTGTCCTGGATGCTAAAATCCCTTAATTTGTACCCAGCAAAACAGAAATAATCTTGCTGGTTGGCACAAAATGCAGTTTTCACCTAGGATACTGATGCCACCACCATAACCTTTCTCATTTAGACTGCATCCATTTTTAATACCCTCCAACCATTGTGTCAGCCAAATTACATGGTGGGGAGGGGGAAGGAAAAAAAAGCCTTTTAATGGATGTTTTTAAAGCAATGCTGACTCCAAGGCCAGTAAAGAAAAAAAGCTTTGCTGCTGCATGGCTGTTGCATCTGCTGCCAAGAAGAGTCTGAGATGGGATTTGGAAGGAGCTGGAGTGGAAACTTCAGCCCCCAAATTGCTGTCTGTGCAATTAAAAGAAGGAATCTTTTTTACACTGTCTGTTAACACTCATCAGTGCTTAAAGCATAAAGGCTGCAGAGCCTGGCAGTGGTGTGGAAGTTTAATGCTATCAAGTGAAATGTAATTAACAGCCAATTATTTTGGTGTGAATGGTTATTTTCAGCAATTAGCCCAGGAAATGTTTAAATTGTATTAATTTCATCACTGCCCACAGATTTGGAAGGGGCTGGGATGAGCTGGAGTGTGATGGGGCTCAGCCATGCAAGGTGATGCCTCCTTCCTCCCCAGGGATCAGGAATTAACAGTGTGCAGACAGAGCCCCTCAGGAAAAAAAAAAAAAATGTTAAGAAGAGGAGAAAAGAATAAAATGGGGATAAAAAGCTGGGGGAAATGTGGTGAAGAGGCCTTTGTGTTGGGGTTGTAGCATTTGGGAGGTGATCCCTTGCAGCAGAATCACAGAATGGTTTGGGTTGGAAGGAACCTTGAAGATCATCCAGTTCCAAGCCCGTGCCATGGGCAGGGACATCTTCCACAAGCCTCATCCAGCAAGGCCTTGGGCACCTCCAGGAAGGGAGACAGCATCCACAACCTCCCTGGCATCCACAACCTCCCTGGCATCCACAACCTCCCTGGGCAACCTGCTCCAGTGTCTCCCCACCCTCGGTCTAAAGAATTCCTTCCTAACTTCCAGCCTCCATCTCCCCTCTTGCTTGAAGCCATTCCCCGCACTGCAGTGATGCTCAGAAGGGTGAACTGCAAAGCCAGAAGTGTTTCACAGCTAATTGTGGTGCCTGGGTTGTGTTCTGGCATTTTACTGGGTGTGTGCAGAGCCACTTGCTGAGGTGAGGTGCTGAGCCCCTGTCCCCATTCAGTCCACCCTCCCTGGAACTTGGGACAGTTTCCTCTTGTCCTGTTCCTCATTCCTTGGGAGAATAGACTGACCCCAGCTGACTCCAGCTTCCTTGCTGGGCTCCCCTCAGCCTCCTTTTCTCCAGGCTGAACACAATTCCCTGTGCTGCTCCTCCCCAGCCCTGTTCTCCAGCCCCTTCCCCAGCTTTGTTGTCTTTCTCTGGACCTGCTCCAGCCCCTCCATGTCCTTCTTGGGCTGAACCCAGCACTCAAGATGTGGCCTCCCCAGTGCCCAGTGCAGGGAACAATCACTTCCCTGCTCCTGCTTCCCACACCATTTCTGGTCCAGGTCAGGATGCTGTTGCCCTTCTTGGCCACCTGGGCACACACTGCATGATCCTCAACCAGACATTGACCAGCACCCCCAGGTTCTTTCCTGCCAGGCAACTTTCCAGCCACTCTGCCCCAAGAGAGCCATGCCAGGGAGATGATCAGTGCTGGGGTATGAGGTGCAGCTCCAGGCTTGATAGGAAGAGAGGGAATGGATTGAAACCTGAGGAGGGGAAGTTTAGACTGGAGATTAGGAATAAATTCTTTACAGTGAGCGTAGTGAGACACTGGCACAGGTTGCCCAGGAAGGCTGTGGACGTCCCCTCCCTGGAGGTGTTCAAGTTTGGATGGGGCCTTGAACAACCTGGGCTGGGGGGAGGTGTCCCTGCCCATGGCAGTGGGGTTGGAGCTGGATGAGCTTTAAGGTCCCTTCCAACCCAACCTATTCTATGAATCTATAGCAAAAAGAAATCCATAGATTCATAGGTTTGAGTTGGAAGGGAACTTGAAGACCATCCAGTGTGTGTATATATATATATATATGTGTGTGTGTGTGTGTATATATATAAAATTCAAATATATATGTGCATGCATATGTATATAAAAGATACATATAGCAAACTCAAATACATATATATGCACCAAACTCAAATATATATAGCAAAAGATACATAGCAAAGAGAAATGTATATGACAAATTAAAATACACATGTAGCCAAAAGAAATCTGCACAGCAAACTCAGATTTCTTTAATGCATAAAGAAATGTGTGTAAGAAATTAAAGTATATATAGCAAAAAGACATGTATATAAGAAGTTCAAATATGTATAGCAAAAAGAAATGTGCAAAGCAAACTCAAATTTCTTCATAGCAATGTATAAAAGTAATGAAACTATAAGAGTAAAAAGAAATTTATGTAAGAAATTTGTGTATACATCTATAGCATAAAGTATATAAGGCATTAAAATACATATATAGCAAAAAGTATATATATGGGAAATGAAAATGCAGAGTAAAAAGAAATGTATGTAAGCAATTCAAATATATATGGCATAAAGATATACAAGAAATTAAAGTATATAGCAAAAAGAAATGTATCTAAGAAATGAAAATACAGAGTAAAAAGAGATGTAGATAAGAAATTAAAATATATATAGCAAAGAGAAGTGTATATAGCAAACTAAGATTTCTTTGTAGCATAAAGAAATGTGTATAATAGATTAAAATATATGGAGAGTAAAAATAAATGTATAGAATAAATTTATATATATATATACAGCAAAAAGAAATGCATATAGCAAACCCAAATATATTTGTATAGCAAAAAGAAATGCAGATAGCCAGAAGAAATACATATACCAAGCTCACACACACATATATACATGCATGTAACAGAAATACATGTAACAGAGAGGATGTGTGTAGGAAACTCGACTATATGTACAGCAAACCCACATATATACAGCAAGAAGAAATGCATGCAGCAAACAATGTAAATTCCGTCTGCAAATACATAGGTTTGGTGTCTGTGTCTAGCTAAAAGAAGTCTGTGGGAATCCCAGGAGGTATGGCAGAGCACAGTCCGTTGCCGTGTTGGGTAGCTGTATCCTGCGTTAGCTCTGCAGAGCAGCTCTGGCTCCGACTGCTGCAGCGCTCAGTGGCTGAGGTCTCTCCCTGGGCTGTGGCTCGCAGGCGCCTGTCCGGCCGCCGCTGTTTCGGGGCTGCCTTCCGCATTGCTGTGCCTATGGCTTCTTACGGAGCTTGGGTCTGAGCCCTGGGCGGTTTCTGCCTGCAGCGGGAGCCAAGCGCCAGGCTCGGGGCTCGATTGCTGGTTGCGTGCTCGGGAGGAGCAATGCTGCTGCGTTCTCTGCCGTGTGCCAGCCGGCGGCGAGCGGGGATGCGGCGTGCGGGAAGCTGCTGTGGGAGCAGCTTCTGCGGGTCTACCCGGGAGTCTTACTCTGGGGTTTCCTCCTGGCTTCCCCCACGGACATCAGGAAAAAGTTTTTCCTGGAGAGAGTGGTCAGAGACTGGCATGAGCTGCCCAGGGAGATGGTGGAGTCACCCACCCTGGCTGTGGTGCTTGGGGCTGTGGTTTAAGGTGAATCCTGTAGAGTAGGGTTCTGGGTTGGGCATGGTGCTCCTGGAGGGCTGTGCCAACCTGCATGTTTGTCATTCTGTGATCCTTGGGTTTGTTTCCCCTCCCTGCAGACAGGAGGAGGGAATTTTCTTGGCTTCCCACCGATATAGAATTGTTTGGGTTGGAAAAGACCTCTGGAGTGTCCCCTGCAGCGGGGGGAGTGTCCCTGCCTGTGGCAGGGGGTTGGAACTGAATGATGTTTAAGATCCCTTCCAACCCCAAACAGTCTACAATGCTCATCCAGTCCAGCCATTAACCCAGCACCACAGAACCGGGTCCCACAGTGCCATTCCTGCTGGGGTGTTTTTAACACCCCCAGGGAGGGCACTCCACAGATGCTGCTGCTGCAGAACCCCCTGGCGATCTCTCACCCTGGCACAGACTGCCCTGGCTGGGTCCTCCTCCACAGGTTAATCACAGGGGAATCCCTGGGAGCTGCACGCTCATCTCCCAGGGGAAGCAGCTTGCAAGGAGAGGGTGAAAATGAATTATCGGGAGGGGGAGTGGAGAAAAAAGAGCAGTTAGCAGCAGCCACTTGTGGAGCTTTCTGTGACCAGGCAATGGGTGGGGTGGGCTTTGCGTGGTAAACACCACACCAAGGATAAGTCCCTTGCCTCCCACTCAGAGGAATTTCCATCAAACACGAGAAGGAAATTCTTTGCTCAAGGATTTCAGGGCCCTGGAGCAGGTTGCCCAGAGAGGTGGTGGAGTCTCCATCTCTGGAGACCTTCAGGGCTCACCTGGACATGTTCCTGTGGGATATGCTTTAGGTGATGCTACTCTGGCACAGGAGTTGGACTCAGTGATCATCAGAGGTCTCTTCCAGCCCCCATGATCCTGTGACTCCCAGAGGCTGGAAGGGGTTAATGATGCATTTGTGCAGCACACACACACACAACCCCCCTAGGGAAGGTGCTTTTGGCTATGGTAAACTTCCATTTCTTGCTTTTTGCCTGGATTTCCAGCAAGCCCTTTGGACTGCCCCAGAATCTCCAGCCTGGAGCTCGACTGTTCCTTGTTAGTGACTTTATTGCTGAATAATTTCCAGGATGGGACGTTGCCAGTTTTCAGATGGGAAGCATTTCAAGTATGCAAACCAGATTTGATGCTTTCCTGGTGCAGCTGCTGGGGGGGTGGGGCGCAGGGGGGAGCTCCCTCTCCCTGTCCTACAGACCCTCCAGAAAGGAAACTCATTGTGGGGGGACCTCGGCCAAAATAAGGAGAAACCACACAGTGCCTGCATTTCATCCCCAGGCTGCTTGATACATGAGGACCATGGGGAAAGACCCAGCTGGAGTAGCTTGGAGTGGGAGTGTTCATTTCTGTATTTGTGTTTTATTCTTGTGGTAACTAATGTGCATGTGGAGGAATTTATGTTCTTCTTCCCCTAGCCAGGGGCACGGGGGAAAGCCAAGGAGCCCCTTTAGATGAGCTGGGTTGGTTTTCTCCAAGCATTCTACCTCGCAGGGGAGGGAAAAGCAAACTCAAACTGTTCACACGGTCACATGAGTCATTTTGGATCCTGGTGTCTGGGTAATGGAGAGGGAGCTGGGGGCGTTCAGCCTGCAGGAAAGGAGGCTCAGGGGAGACCTCTTGGCTCTCTACGGCTCCTTGAAAGGAGATTGGAGCCAGGTGGGGGTTGGCATCTTCTCCCAAGGAACAAGGGACAGCATTTTGCTTGGTAACAAGGAAGGGCTTGTGGGGGGTGTAGTGATTGGAGGATGTCTTGGGAACCCTGCAAGAGTGGTCAGGCACTGGAACAGGCTGCCCAGGGAGCTGGTGGAGTCCCCATCCCTGCAGAAGTGTGTGGACGTGGCACTTGGGGACCTGGTGTAATTAATGGCCATGATGGCTGTAGGTTGGTGGTTGGAGTTGATGGTCTTAAAGGTCTGTTCTGTGGCAAGAGGAAACAGACTCAGGTTGCCCCACAGGGGAGCTGTAGCTTGGTCCTGAGGAACAATTTCTTACCCAGAAGGGCTGTCAAAGCCTGGAACAGGCTGCTCAGGGCAGTGGTGAAGTCCCCTACCTAGAGGAGGGTTTCAAAGACATGTAGATGTGGTGCTGAGGGACATGGTTTAGTGGTGGCTTGGCAGTGCTTGGTGATCTTAGAGCTCCCTTCCAGCCAAAACAGTCCTGTGCAAAGTGCCTCTTGGACGTGCACGCAGTGGTGGTGCACATCCAGCAGTGTTTTGCAGGAAGAGGGCAGTGAGATTGCCACGGGTGCAATGTGGGAAAGCTCTTAGCTTCACCCAGCAGCAGTGCAGCCCTGGGAAAGGAGGTGACTGGAGCTCCTCCTGGTGCCTGCTGCAGAGGGCACCTTCCTGGCATGTGGCTGCTGAGCTTGTATCTGTGGAAGTCCTGACGTGGGTCTGCAAAGGTCTGTGAGCATCATCATCCCCTTTGCAGTCTCTCAGCGTGGGGCTGCTGAATGCTGAGTACCTCCTGAAGATGTGGGTGGTTGGAGGCAGAGATGAAGCTTCTCTCTGGGGCATAGTGGAGCTTGGTAGCTTCTGATGGACACTGGCCACGAGAGAATGGTCTGGGTGGGGAGGTGCTTCTTGGGTTATTATCACCATGATCTATTATGATTTATTTTTAACTTGCTAATGCAAAAAATTAACACCCAGTTGAGAGCCCTTCCCCATCATGGCCCTTCCACCTCCTCCTGCTTTAATGGCCATGGTGGCCTTGGGCCAGTGGTTGGATTTGATGACCTTGGAGGTCTTTTCCAACCAAAACGATTCTGTATTCTGTGTCTACAACTACCTGAACAGACACTGTGGAGAGGCTGAGGCTGGGGGGGTGTAGATTGGGCATTAGGAAAAAAGTTTTTCCTGGAGAGAGTGGTCAGGGACTGACATGAGCTGCCCAGGGAGGTGCTGGAGTCACCCACCTTGGGTGTGTTTCAGGGTGATGTCGATGTGGTGCTTGGGGCTATGATTTAAGGTGAATCTTGTGGAGCAGGGTTCTAGTTGGGCTTGGTGCTCCTGAGGAGCTGTGCCAACCTGGAGGTTTCTGTGACTGTGATTCTTTCCTTCTCCCTGCACTGCAGAGCTGTGGCTGTGCAGAGCAGCTCTGCATGTTTGGGGGGCAGAGTTTTGGCTGGGCTTGGAGCTGGCTACCAGCAGCCCTCGGTCGCTTCCTGACATTGTCTGCTCTTCCTCCAGCACTGCTGCGGGAGGAGGTGGCCCAGCTGCAGGAGGAGGTTCACCTGCTCCGGCAAATGAAGGAAATGCTGACCAAGGACCTGGAGGAGACCCACGGCAGCAAGTCCCCAGAGGTCCTCTCTGCCACCGAGCTAAAGGTGCAGCTGGCACAGAAGGAGCAGGAGCTGGCACGTGCCAAGGAGGCTCTACAGGGTAAGGGCTGCTTGTCCCTCTTGTCGTGGTTGAACCCTAGCTTGGACCTGGAGCACCTCTCCCGGGGACCCTAAAGTTTCCAGAAGTCAATTAAAAGGGGAGGGCAAACCCCTTCCTCCTTCGTTTTTCCTGTGAGGGTGGCAGTGGGACCAGGCTGCGCAGTCAAAGGCCATCACTGCAGCTTGTGCCCCCCAAAGGCGAGCTGCCAGGAGGTCCAAGGAGGGCAGTTTGTCAGCAGGGGCTGGGGGGATGGTCCTGAGCAGGGAAGAGCTCTGCTGTGTCAGCCCCTGGCAGCGTCTGGGCTCTAAATATCCTCTCAAATCCCCGACGTGCTGGCTGGAACTTGCACTTGTCAGCTCCTGTTCACGGATTACCAGGAGAGGCTGTCAAAAGTTTTCAGCCCCAGAGCCTGAGAAGCATGGGGTGGGAAGGCCCCAGCCCACTGCATCTCACCTCAGCCTCGATGGGGCTCTGAGCAGCCTGACTGAGTTGGGATGTGCCTACTGAGTGCCATGGGGCTGGGCTAGGCAAGGTCCCTTCCAACCCACTGCAGTCCATCGTCTCCTTCAGCTCTGGGATGCTGAGGTGTATGGGACAGGGGCAGGGCATTGAGCTGAGTCTGTATTTAGGGGCAGAGAGGGATGAGAAAAATCATAAAATCATAGAATGGTAGGGGTTGGGAGGGACCTCTGGAGATTATTGAGTCCAAGCCCCCTGCCAGAGCACAGTCACCTCGGGCAGGTCACACAGGAAGGCCTCCCCATGGGTCTTGAAAGTCTCCGGAGAGGGAGACTGCACAACCTCTCTGGGCAACCTGCTCCAGGGCTCCAGCACCTCCTCAGTGCTGGAACTTCCTGGGTTGCAGTAATGTGTCCATTGCCTCCTGTCCTAGCACAGGGCACTCCACCCTTCAAATACTGGTAAACAGTAAGACCCCCTCTGGGGCTGCTCTTCTGCAGGCCCTCAGCCCCAGGGCTCTCCGCCTTTGCTCCTCACAGAGCTGCTCCAGCTGCTCTCAGCATCTTTGTAGCCTCCACTGGACTTCCTCCAGCAGTTCCCTGACCCTCCTGAATGGAGGATCCCAGAATTGGGCACAACACTCCAGATGTGGTCTCACCAGGGCAGAACCTGCCTTGACCTGCTGGCTACACATAATTGGTTTTATCACTCTGCTTTACACAAGCATGGTTAGAAGTGAATAACAGCCAAAAGACAGCCAAAATCTTTCCTCCCTCATGCTACCAGCAGCAGGAAACACTGGGTTTATAAAGCTGGAATTAGAGGAGAAAAGCCTTGACTGGAGGCTGTTTGTTCCATGTGGACAAGGAGAGGGAATGCAAAATGCAGAAAAGCAGAATGGTCTCTTAAGACTTTTCTGGTTTTGCAGGGACATGGTTTAGCACCAGGCTTGGTTGAGTTGAAGGCTGAGAATGGCATTGGCTGCCCTGGGGGCTGCAAAGTCCCCATCCTTGGGGGTGTTCAAGAAGTGTATGGGCATGACCCTTTGGGACATGGCCGTGGTGGTGCTGGGCTTGATGACCTCGGAGATCTTTTCCAACCCAAACAATTCTGTGGTCCTGTGAACTTAAAGGTCTTTTCCAGCCACACTGATTCTGTGGGTCTGTGATTCTGAGTGGCCTGAGAAGCTGCAGTGAGGTCCTGTGTGCTTCTGGGGAGGACAGAGGAGAGAAGTGAGTTTGGCTGGAGAGCTGTGAGTACTCGAGGAGCGTAATGTTGGGGTGCTTTGAGCTGCAGGGATTTGGTTTTCCAGGAGCTGTCTGCAGGTGTGATGGCTGGGAAGAGGGAAGCTCAGCAGGCACTTGGAAAGGCACATAACAAGAAGCTAAGGGAAGTTGATGTCCCCTTCTTCCCTCCCCTGCAGCACTGGAAAGCTTCAGAATGATTTGGAAAAGCTACTGGATCCAGTCCCCTGGGCTGGGCTGGAGGAGCTGGGCAGCAGCAGAGGCTTGGTACAGAGGAGAGGAATGTGGAAATAGAATCACCAGCTGGAGAGGGGAGAAAAAATAATAAATCCTTTTTTCTTTTCTTTCCGTGAGAAATTGTCTGTAGGGAAACAGCCAAAGAGGAGGGAAAGCAGCAGTGACTGTGCCTGGGTCTTGCTTCTGCCAGGAGGAAAGTCTGTGCAGAGAGGTGTTGGGAAAGGGAATGGCTCCCTGCTCAGGAGCTGCAGGGTGAGGCAGTGCAGGCAGCTTGGGAACACTTGGCCATGCTCTCCTGTGGCTCTGGGCTTTGTGTTGATCATCTGCAGAGAGCAGCTCCCTCTGCAAAGCCTCTGGGCCTTGCTGGAGCATGGCCTGTGGCCAGCAGCAGTGCCTGCTGCATCCCTATGCCCA
>VWYK01047122.1:0-18621 GCA_013399775.1 Semnornis frantzii | reverse complement strand
CTTGGTGATACTGTGATATTTCTTTTGATCCATCCTAGGCTATGGTTGGCCCTTTGGTCTGCAACTGCACACTGTCAGCTCACGTGGAGTTTATCGCTAATTGACATCCTCAAGTCCTCTATTTGAGACTGCTCTTGAGCTATTCCTCGATCAGTCTATATTTGTGATTGGGATTTCCCCTGATACAGTAACGCTGAATCTGGTGATCTTTTACAGAATAATATTTGGATCAAAGTTGCACAATACCTGGGGCAATAAAGCATTAATTTTTGTAGCATTATTAAGAACGCGAATAAAAGTCTGAGACACCAAGGGAGGAATTTAAAGACTGCACAGGGCTCTAGTTTTGAAATAATGATTCAATTTGCATAGACAGTTACCAAGCAGTTGCTTATATCCATCTAAATTTAGAAAGTGTATTGTCCTGCTATGGAAGAAATGTTCTGTCTGCCAACAAAGATCTTTCTTTGCAGATTCACAGATTGTTGCTTCATTATTTTGGAAGAAGTGATATAAAATGAGAAATGATGACATTGAGGAGAATATGTCAAGCTGATCTACCTGAATTTTGTTCAAAACAAATCCTTCTCCTTATACTGTACTTCCTGTACTTCTCTTTGACTAGAGCACACAGATCCTACCAGAGAGAATAAATACTTTTTACCTATACATTTTTTTTTAGCACAGACACGGAAATGTGAGCCAGGAAGTAAGTTGTGGTCTGAGTTCTTACTGAAAGATACTGCTGTGCAACAACCTTAACCATAAGCAAAAGAGAGGACATTGAACTGAGCAACCTAGCAGTAATCCTGCAGAATACAAATAATGTCTACATTCAGTGCTGAAACTCCTGTAGTCCTCATATACATCAGGATTAAAGTCTCTCTAAGAGCTTACGTACGAAGAACTGAGTTAGCATATGTACAGTCCTCAAAACAGATTGAAAAGATGAATAGAAGCACTAAAAGAACATGCCAAATAATCCTAATATTCTGAAACTCCTGAAGTCACTTAGGAACTTTACAGCTTACACTCCTGGAGGGAAAATTCCCTTCCCGGCTTTACTGCAGAGCTGTCATTATCAGGTGATTTTATCATATCCATTGAGAGGGAACACTTAAGAGTTGAGAACTCAAACCTGTATTAAGGGTACCAAAGGAAGGAGAAGAGAAGATGCTATGATGAAGGCACCCGAATAGCTTGATATCTATAACACTATCTTATTTATATCTGTTACAATTTCTTTATCTTACAATGTCTTATTTTTCTCTTCTAAACAGAGGCAGTCTAGCTAAAACATACACATTGTATTTGGAAGCTGAATTAGATTTTTATCTCAACAGAATCTTTAATTACTCAGATATGGCCCTCACGTATGATAAGGCCTTACCCATGCTGAGGAGACATCAAGATATACAATTTATTCTGCATATGCTCTAAGCAGCTGAGTACCACATGAGACAGTTAACAAACAAACGTTTACTGTGTTTGTGATCTTACAAAAATCAAACACATAATAAATGTGGCATTTCTTCATCACTTGACAATTATTCTTAGGAGAAAACTGATTTAACTACATAAATCTTTTCCTCTCTATGTGAATTATTTTGTCTCTTATCAGCAATTCCATGTAGCAGGTTTCCTATTTCCAGAGTTCTGGAGATTTCATCAGATTCACATGAATACCTTTCATCTTGTAGTTCTGTTTTGGTAACAACTTCACCATACCCTTGCTTTGAGGGATACGTTAATTATGAAAAAGATACATCCAGTATTTATCCTTGTAGACAGCAGAGAATCAGAAGCTAATCATCACACAAATTAATTAACTACAGGGCGACTGGATTGGTTAATAGGCTCAGTTCATTTGTTATTTTCTTTGTCATAGCCATAGGTCAATGAATGCAAGATGTAGGGCTGCCATGTTGGATGTAATAACCCTAAGAAAACCACAGAGGGTTACAGTGGATTACCAATTAAACACTACAACCTTTTTCTATGATTCACACATCAGTCTTTTTCTGCTTTAATCAGGTGAGGTTAACAATTACAAATAGCAATATGAGTTACCACTGCATATTCAGCAATAGTAAAGGTTATTTTTGGTGTTGATAATTTAAAAAGAATATTGGGAAAAAAAGTTGAGAAAAGATGCACACAAGTGATTAGGAAAGATCTAAAAACTGTGAACTGTGTAAGTTAAAACATCATCTTGAATTCTGCAAGGAGAAATCTTTTCATAGTGAAAAATCTGTTCGAACAGCTGACAAACTAACACTATCCTGTGGCAAAAAAACTAAGCTAAACATTGAAGCTAAAAATGGGATGCCAAACTTCTAACAGTGACTGATAGTAATCTCTGCTGTAGGAACTCATGGTGCCAGCCAGAGCTACCAATCTAATAACAGGAATTGCTCTTACTCTGTGGCCTGGGCTGCACAAGCTAAACAGGATTATTTTAACAATTCCTTATGACTTTAAAGTTTGTTAACATAAATATTTGAGCCTATGATCTTCTATCACTTTGAAGAAGTGATCTCTGAACTTCCAGGTTTTCAGGGATTTCCTTCTTTTAGTCAATGCCACATATTTCCTGTATTCTACATTTGTGACTTCCTCTGTATTTAAGAACACTGGAGGCCATGTAATCCTGAGCTTTAGCATCACAAAAAATCAGATAATAAAATCCCCATGAATCCCCTTGTGTTTCCAATGTTCATTATACTGTTTGAAGAGATCTGTTCTTAACTCTGGACTGACAACAAAGTTGTGAAAGCCTGGAGCAGTTTATTCTGATAATTTTTTTTGGTGTTTGAAATACATGAACACTATAGTCCACAAAAGGTTTGTGGCTGTGATGAAAAGATGCCTCATCCTTTCAGTTTCAGAGACGGCTCTCTGCAGTTTCGCGTACTTTACGCACCAGTCCCAAAGAAAACATTTCCCTCAGTGAAGATCTGCACAGTGCCAATACATACAGAGTGACTCACTGTTTAAAAAGCTCACACAGAAATCCCGGAGTCCCCTGTGTTGTTTCTGTGAAGGCAGCTCCACCGACAACTTTGCTGCTCCGTAGGCAAAATACTACGCAGTCCCCAATCAGCTCTGTGTTCACAGGTCACTGAAACTATGACCCATGATAAATATAAGACTCTTAGTGGCAGTCACATACCCTTACTTACTCACCTGGAGCAAACAGGCGGGAATGGCACCACTCGTCATAGCACCAGGCCATGACTTCATCTACCTCTCCGACACGCCGGCGACGGGCAGCCCTGAGGTACCTCAACCCCTCCGGTCCAACAGACCCCCTGAGAAACCAGCCAGGAGAAAACAGTAACCTGCACTTTGGGTGGGGAATGTCTTCCACGGGAATTCGCCCAATAGGGCAGGGAGATAGAGTGAGGGTAGACGGGGAGATGCGGCGAGGGGAGATGGGGACGCAGGCAACTCGGCCCTACAACGCGCGGTGAGCGGCGACTTCCCGCCCCCGCCCGCCCCGCGAGGCAGCCACTGACAGGCTCTACCCTTCTGACTGATCATAGGTCCTCAGAGCAACGGGAGGTAAAGCCAATCAAAACGCACGTTACCGGGAGGGGAGGGCAGGACTGTTGTGCGCGTCTGTCCGAGGGAGGGAGTGTTCCTACCTCTGCCCGCCCCAGCCTGGCCCGGCCCGAGAGGAGTCCCGGCAGCCCGCCGCGCCCGCTGGCAGTTCGCCGCCGTGCCATGGAGGACGTGCTGCCCTCGGGCCTGCTGGAGATCTGCCTGCTGGTCGGCGTGCCCGGGGAGCGGGTGAGAGCACTGGTTCAGGTGAGAGGGGGCTTGGTGCTGTGAGGGAGCGCGAGGCGGGACGGCTTGGCACGATCCGGTGGTCCGGTGTCCCGGCAGGTGTCTGGAGCAGTGGAGTCTGTCTGGCGTGAGCCGGGTCCGCTCCTGCCTGTCCGGGCCACTCTTCTACGGACTGGAGTAAAACTACGGAGTTGTCTTGTTTTGTTATGGGATAGAGATTAAATACTTCAAAGAAAGCTTGTTTTGATAGGAGGTCGGCAGCAGAGTAGGAATAGATTGGTAGTGTTGTTAAGTAACTACACTTTTCAGAAGTTTGAGTTTGGATGAAGACTCCGGTGTAGCTTTATGCGAGCAGGAACTGCAAAATACTTCACAATGCACATCCTTTACTGGACGATATCCCATGTCCCATTTTCCGGTGGAGATAAAAGCTAAAGAGATGGGAATAAAGGCTGGTGACTTGCATCCTTAGGACAACACGAGATGTAGCTATCTCCCTGTGAGCTTAGTGGCGCAACCCCAGCAATTCAGATACAGCAGGAGTTGATGGATTGGTTTCCACTTTGAATATGTGGTTTATGATTTGTTTATGACTGTAGCCACTTCACACACGAGTTAAGAATTAAAATCCTCTTCCTGATTTTGCTTTGTTGAAATGTGCTGATGGTTTTTTTAGTTGGGAAGAGCTGTGGTACCAGCACATGCTGCAAAGCCACGCTGTTCCCAGGGATCTTGACTTGTCTTGCTTCAACTCGAATTTGATTGTGTGCTCTAATAGCATTAGCTAAAGAAGTCTTTGTTAAACTTGTTGCTGCTTACTGCTCAGGAGACTTACTGATGTCGGCTTCTTAAGTGGTATCAGCTAAAGCTGTGGTTCAAATTCCAGGATCTCATTCATGTATGCATTCAAGTTGGGGAAATAGTTGTGCCATAAATGTCAAGGCCATGCTTTTGAAATGAAAGTGTATATGTTTTTCTGGCATCTGTGTGAGAAGTAGACCCAAAAGAAGGGGAATTGCTTTTATTCATTCCAGTCTTAGTTTGATGGTATTGCTTCCAAAAAGCCCGCATAACAACAAATAAGAAATTGGCGGTAATTGGCAACGCTACAGGTTTTGAATTACTTCTTTGCTCAAGGTATAAAATTGAGTGCCAGAAAAGAAAGGAGTCTCTAGGCTCGTCAGTATTAACTACAGCATTGTCCCTGCAAGCTGTTGCACCACAGGGATTTCAGTCACTGCCTTAGGGCAAGTTTCTAGATTTACTCCACGTCCTTTTCCTTTTGCAGGAAGGAAATAGTGGCATATGTTGTGTGTCTCATTTCAGAGAATGTAGAAAGATCGTATTGACAGAAAATAAGAACATATAAATGGAAAGTAGTGGCCCACTAATTAAACAGGTAAAATTGTTGCAAGTGCTTTAGATCTCTATGCACAAGCATACTTTCAAGGGGTAATAAAGTCAGTGAGGTTAGCAGGAACAATATAACAAACTTCCAAAGCAAAAATATAATCTCATATAATTTATTTGTTGTCAGTGCAGATTCCAGGGAAAAAAAAGGTACAGATTTGCAGGGAATCTTGTTACACTGAAGTTTCCTGGCTGCCATCCATAAATTGCCCTTATTACTAAGATAATTATAACTCTAAGATTTCAATTCAAAGAGATCAAAGGCTGCTATTTTCAGACAGAGATTGCTTTTTTTAGTGTTGGAAATGTGTATTTTGTAAGAATAAGAAGTACAATAGTGAAGATCATACAGCCATCTTTAATAAGACTTACTTCTTTCCCTTAAGTTATTTTCAACTATAAAGCTAGTTTAATATGGCGAGGATGATGTACAAGCTGTCTGTGAGATGTCTCAGATCTTCCTCTCAACTCCATTGCTGGATTCTGTATATGTCTACCACAGTTAGTGGTGCAGATCTTGTCTCTTGTGTCTGTATAGTGCAACCTTCCAGTACCTAGAGAGGACCTACAAGAAAGCTGAAGAGGAACTTTTTATAATGGCATGTGATGATAGGACAAAGAGTAATGGCTTTAAACTGAACAAGGTAGATTTAGATTAGAAATTCTTCACTGTGAAGGTGTTGAGACACTGGAACAGGCTGCCTAGAGAGGTTGTGGATGCCCCATCCCAAAAGGTGTTCAACACCACACTGGACAGGGTTCTGGCAACATGGTTTAGTGTGAGGCATCCCAGCCCAAACTATTCTCTAATTCTATGAAGTTGAGCATTAGTCAGTAGTGTGCAGCTGTGGCAGTGAAGAGAACCTGTGTAGCGGCCTGCATTAGCTCACAAGTGAAGGGAAGGGATTATTGCTATTATTGTTATTAGTCAACACTGTTGATGTCATATCTGGAATACTGTCCCTTTGGATACCTTGCTGCCAAGGAACTGTTGACAAATGGGAGCAAAAGCAGAAGATAATGTACATGAGGGCTGAGGTACAAGGCAGGGAGAATCTCCTTTCTAAGTAATTTCTGAAACTTGACTAGATGAGACCCGGAGCAACTTGTGATGGAAGTTAAAAATTATCTTTGCTTTGAGCAGAGGACTTCACTGAAACCTTCAGAGGTCACTTCCAACCTCATTTTTCTAAGACTTCATACTTTTCCCTGCTCAGTTATTCCTTAGAGATGCCAGTTCTTTCATGACATTCAAAATGAAATTAACTCCTCCAGTGATGGGAAGAGGAGAATGACATGAAGGAAATACCAGAGAGATGAGATCACACTTGAATCTGTGATTTCAATACACTACTTGTTTGTGTCTAAAATAGTGCAGTCATTGTAAAAAGCCTGTCTGTTACACATCTCATACAGCACTGCTGTTACAGGAACATAAACAATAAATAGAAAGCGAATACAACTCCCTGGCTTCTGGAGTCTTGGAGAATTGCAAGAAAGAAACATTGGTATTTCTGCCTAGCTATGT
Organism: Semnornis frantzii; assembly: GCA_013399775.1. Classification (NCBI taxonomy): domain Eukaryota; kingdom Metazoa; phylum Chordata; class Aves; order Piciformes; family Ramphastidae; genus Semnornis; species Semnornis frantzii. The sequence continues at coordinate 11,894 of VWYK01047122.1, read as the reverse complement.
TTGATATAAGAACAATAACCCCATGCGTCATTATGGGGGCTGACCTGCTGGAAAACAGCTCTATGGATGAGGACCTGGGAGTGCTGCTGAGCAAGCTCACTGTGAGCCAGTAATGTGGCCTTGTGACCAAGAAGACTGACAGTATTCTGGGGTGCGTTAGGAATGTGGCTAGCAGATCAAGGAAAGTTCTCTCCCTCTACTCTGCCTTGGTGAGGCTGCCCCTGGAGTATTGTGTCAGTTGTGAGCTCCTCAGTTCAAGAGAGACAGGCAGCTACTGGAGAGAGTCCAGTGGTGGCCTATGATGATTATTAGGAGAATGGAGCATCTCTTATGAGAAGAGGCTCTGAGAGACCTGGGGCTGTTTAGCCTGGAGAAGATACAGTTGAGAGGGAATCCTCTCAGTGCACATAAGTATCTAAAGGGTGGAGGTCACGAGGATGGTGATGGGCTCTTTTCAGTGCTGACCAATGATAGGGCAAAGGGCAACAGGTAGAATTTAGAACACAGGAGGTTTCACTTGAACTTAAGAAGAAACTTCTTTCCTTTGGAGGTGACAGAGCACTGGAACAGCTGCCCAAAGAGGTTGTGGAGTCTCTTTCTCTGGAGACTTTCAAAACCCAATTGAACACGTTCCTATGCAACCTAATCTAGGTGAACCTGTGTTAGCAGTGGATTCAACTAGATGATCTTCAGAGGTCTCTACCATTCTATGATTCTGTGAAGAGAAGCATTTTAAAGTAAAGAAGTAGCTACAGTAGAAGCAGTTGAAAAAACTGTTCAAAGAATAGTAGAAACAAGTGAATATTAATTTGTTGCTGCCCATTCACTACCCCCAATTGAGAAGGTAAGAAAATATGTCTTTGGCCATAGACATTGATATGAGCAGACTTAAATGCTGACAACTGAGTCACTGGGTCAGTGACAGTGCTGTTCTGTGGGAAAAAGAGTGATGTTTAACGCCTCACTTTCAGTTCAAGACATCAAGGACCTACCAGTTTAGGCTGTTAAATCACTGGCTGTCATCTGGCACTTTGTAGTACAGTGTTATTTTGAGAATCATGTTGGATTTATCTGCATTTCTAGTTTCTTCATTCGAAATGGATGTCAGCTGCCACCTAAGGAAAATGACATTTGAAATTTTAGCATGGCAGGATATGGCATTCAGTACCCCAATATTTCATGTTATTTTTTAAGTCATTGCTATTTTTTTGATATCCCGGTGGATACTTACCTGAATTTTTATCTTTTCCGCTCTTAATTTCTTTCTAGTTCAGACTCTGTGTGCTCATTGAAAGAGTGGATTTTTTTTACTTCCTATTTTTATTGAAGTACTTACTTTCAAGTATCTTATTATAGAATATGGTGGAGCTTAAGATGCACTAACTAATATATTATTAAGGTAGGTGTCTCTTCTCATTTTTCCTATGATGCTCAAATGTGAAGAAGACTACTGGTGGAATACTGGTGGACTAAGACAAATAAGTTGAGATTTCCTGTTCTAAAACTTCAATGGTCGAAGACTGACTTCAGTGAATCAAGAGCTTTGTATGTTGTAGGTATTTTTAAAAGTAGGGAAATAAAGAGAGTGGCCATCTTAAATATGAGTTAAACTCATGCATCATGTCTGAAGGTAAAAGCAGCATCTTTGTTTCATTTGTCTTTGTATCACTTACCAAAAAGTTGAAGACGAAACATGTGTTAGCCACAGTGAGGTTTGCCTTTCCTGTTTCCAAATATCCGTTGACTAAACAAAGCTTTTGCTTGCTGTTTTGGCCTTGCAGGAGGAATTAAGATCACAGTGAAGTAAGTAAAAATGCAGCTACTTGTCTCTATTATATATGGTTGAGAGTACAAAAAGTGCTCCCAAGTACAAGGAAATCTCTTGTCACTTCCTCCACATGTTCTCTATAACAGGGCAGCAAGGGCTTTCAGTGCAGTAGTATTTTGCAAAGCTACCTACTAAAACCCATTATTTCATATGTGCTCTTGGGATGCCTGTTCCACTTACTTATCAGTGTATGGAAAATTTTTCATGGTTTCATTTTGAATGGTGGCTCAAAATTGTGTTATTGTAACAGCGATTGTCATTTTCAGTTGCACTTTCTTGATTGCTTTATGAAGTTAAATGTTGTGAAAACTTATGTGGGGTTTTTTTATGGTTTGAAGTAAAATGTTGTGAAAGCTTGCGTTGGTTTTTGGGAAGTGTTTTTGGTTTTAATTGATCTAGTTTGTCTTCATGTAGAGGTTATTCCTAGTTGAAATATAACTTTTCCTAAAGTTGAAAAAATGTTTAGAGAATTCAGCTGATTTTCTTTATTTTTATTCATTTGTTGCCTGTTTTTTGTCACTACCAGCATTTATTTTTAGTATAACTTAAATATATCGTAATACTTCAAAAGAGGAAATAGCTTATTTGTTATTTGTTAGTTTTCTTACACCAACAGGACAATACTGGTACTGTGCATTTTCAGTGATGAAGAGTAATTGTTTGCCCACTGAAAATGCCCAGATTATTCCCTTTGCATTAACATATGTGAAAAAGAAATCAGAAGGAAAAATTAATTAAGGAAAAGTAAAAATGTATTCTAAACCCACTATTTCAGTGATAGGCAGAAAACAGAGATAAAAATGGTCTAAAAGAAAATCTATCAAGATAAGTGACTGGTTTTGTTTTTTTTTTTATAGGGCACACAAAGAAAACTTAAAAGCCTCCCTCCCCTTGATCCGGAAGTTCTTTCTGTATTTGTGCCTCCATTTATCAGCAGAGATGATACTCAGTTGATTAATGCTGGTAATAGCTTAAACAAAAATAAACGCCGATCTTTCCGAAAGAAAAAAGAGAAACCAAAGATTGAAAATGTCAAGAGTTTCAATGGGGAGCAGAGAGCACCTGACACTGAGGATGTTACTGTTCCAAAGGACATTGATCTCATTGGTTTGCCACAGTTATGCTTCCCAGGTATGTTGACTCATCATACAGCCATTAAAAAAAAAAATTTAAAAAAAATAAATTTTTATCTCTTTATGTTTCACAATGTCAAAATGTGTCTGCTTGTGAGCAGGCCAGTGATGGAAGCAACTGTTACTTGACTGGGGTACCCTTACTCTGTATGGCTGTGTAGTGTCGAATGGATCTGTTAGCAGTAGTAACTGCAGCACCTGCAAGGAAGGGAAGTTGAAAGTTACTTTACCCGTATTGGTAAATCTTGGTCTGACTGAAGTGCACACAATGCACACACTTCTAAAATTCTTTTTTTTCCCCCCAAATGGCTGAGTACTCTTTCACTTTTCATTTGATATTAAGATATACCTGAAGTAGTGACAGCTTCTTCCAGGTTTAATTGCAGAAATATCGATATGCATGTCACTGCTGCAGACCTTATAAATTACTTGAAAGGAAATGGAAAAAAGTGAACAAACCGCATCTATTGTATTTTACCACTTAAAATACAGAATAATCATATACTATTTTTGCTTCTTCAGTAAAGTGCAGCTTACAGCCTTTGTAACAACCCTTAGGTCAAACAGACAGTGTATGTGCATTTTAATCCCTTGAAGTGAGATACTTCTCTTGAAATTAAATGCAGATCTGCAGTGTGTGTCATGAATTGGTTTTCAAGCACCTGTAGTTTAAAAAAAAACGTTTCTGTCATGATTGCAGGAGGACTTTATATAACTTCTGAATCAAAAGAGAAGCACATTCATTTCCTGGTCTTCACAGATGTCTGTGGTAACAGAACATATGGCGTTGTAGCACAGTACTACCAGCCTATGCAAGTATGTTATTGAACTCATACTGTTATTAAAACACAATAAAAGATATAAATGAAAATATTTTGAGAATTACATCAGGTTTAATTTTTTAAATAAACTAATAGGTTTTTATGTTAGTAGGAATGCAGAACAAATTGTACTTTATATAGCCATTGTAAATGTATTGGAGCAGCACTGCATTAGGAAAAATTTAAGAATTTCATTTGGGAGTTTCGAATATTTAAGAGCAGACTTTGTGCCTTGAACATGTTTTGGTGATGATTGCATCCTTCGTTCTTTCTGTATACCTTTTGTGCAGAAATTCTTTTTAATATGTACATTTAAGTCTTGTAGGCTGACGTTTTTCTGAGCAACTTAAGGGAGATCAATATCCAAATCTCTTTTACATTTAGAAGAAATTTGGTATCACATCTCTAGGATTCTCAAAAAAATCAACCATAAGTTTATGTTTACCTTAAACACATTAATCTGTAATTTTCTTGCAGAATGGCTGCATTTCCTTGAATGGGCAGGCCCACTGGGAATCGATGCAGACTGGGAAGATGCCTGTCTGTTTTGTACCATTTGCTGTTTGTGTTATATCCAGATATCCATATTTCAATGCCCTCAAGGACTGTCTCTCTTGGTAAGACTTGCTGTGTGTTTCTTCTGAAGGTAACAGTACGTAGGTGTACATGAATTTGCATCATGTTGTTTGGATAGCTGCAGAATTCTGAACCAGATGTTAGTGTAAGTTACGGTAGTGGGGCATGGATGGAAGAGGAAAAGAAGAAATGTAATGCAAGTGCAAGCACAAGTTCTGAATGTAAAGAAAATGGGTTTTGATGTTGTCTTCATTGTCTCTGAGGTTTTTGGTAAGTCTAGAAATTATTAAATCACAGGGAGCAGAATTCGCAAAAGGTTTTCAGGTTTTTTTTTTTTTTTTTTGAAGAGGGTTAGCTGTCATTTTGCCATACTGGTGAAAAGCACAAAAACTTATCTATAGTGCACAAAATAAACGTCAAAAGAACATGGAAAAAAAAATATATATAAGCAAGCACTTAATGACAATTTATTCTTTAAATAATCATAAGTCACTTGAGGGACAACGGTAATTATTTCTCTGTCTTAGAGCTTGGGGAAAAAGTCCTAAGGACACAGACAACTTCACTGGTTAGAAACACTTGCATATTCCACTTTGTGGATCAGTTAAAAGATGTGAACATGAATCTTTTGTTATTGAGCAATCTAATAATTTTGAGGTCTGTTGCTTTCTTGTTAAAATGTTAAAATCTATGTGCTTCTATTCTGAAGAGGATTAAAAATCCCTTGCATCAGGAAACCTGTCTCTATACATTGGACATTATTGAGTAATCTTCACTTCCAGTCCTGTGGTATCAAGGTAGAAAAGGGTTCTTCTATCTAAGTTGCAGTCAAGCTTTCTAGAGTTAAATTTGAAGTCAACTATTTACCTTTTGAAGGCCTTTGAATCTTACGCATAGTTGAAAGATCTTAGGTTTTTAGACTGGAGCCTGAGTCTTCCAGTCTGTTTTGCCAGTGATTGGTAAGCTGAGAAGATGAGGGTGGGCTTCCTGAGTACTAACTGGGGTGCACAGGCCCCTAACCTGACCCCATGCCAGGATGAGATCTGAGGATGGTGAGGCACTAGAACAGGCGAGGCACCAGCCTAGGGAGGTTGTGGGTGCCCCTTCCCTGGAGATGTTCAAGGCCAGACTGGATGAGGCCTAGAGCAACCTGGTCTAGTGAAAAGTGTCTCTGCCCATGGCAGGGATTTGAAACTAGTTGATCTTTAAGGTCCTGTCCAACCCAGTCCATTCTATGAATCTATGGAATAACATCTTAAAGGGTTCTGCTTTCATTCAGGACCTTTTTGCAGCAAAAGATTTAATTTTCATCCAGGTTTCTGCATGCATAGATTATTTCATCTAGAACCTGTAGTGCACAAGGTTGCTAATAGGTAGGGTGCTGCTTGCTTTAATTCAGAACTGTCCTCCAAAGTATTTCTCATCAGAAGCATTCCCAGATACAACATGGTTTTCTAATTTTTCTTTCAAATGGTGAGAGTAGAAATTACAACTAAAAATTGTGATTAAACTGACATACAAAGGCAACGTTAAACTATAAACTGTGTTTTTTCAACTGCAAGGGACATTTGCAGACTTTCATCATTGTAAGGAGGGCCTTCATATTCTGTGCCATCAATTTTATAAATTTTTATCAATTTATTCGTGTATTAATAGTGTACAGTGCTTGGAAATCCAGAACAATTTGAATGGGGTGTGTCTGCCTCTCTTCAAATCAGACAGATGTTTGCCCAGCACGTTTCACAGCACTGTTGCCATTAGGTTATTCCCCATCATTATTTGAAATGTTGCAGTTTTAAATTGAGAGGTTTTTGGCATTTTGGTCAGGTAGTTTTACCTAAATCTGTTAGACTATGTGAAAAGTTAAATATTCCTGGCAGTAATCTCCTTCTGCATGAATAGGCTCCATTCAAACTACAAATCTTCCACCTTGTGTATTAGCCCTTTCAACTGCTTTGAGAAAAGGTGGAAGTATACAAATAACTTCCAACATTGCAGCAGCACAAAATACCTATTCTTAGACGTTCTTACTTTCTGAAATATCTGTGGACAGTTAATAGAGGTAATGGAAGATTCATAAACTCCTTAGCTCTCCACTTCAATGTTTCAGAGATGACTTAATTTATTTCATCAGACTTTTGCAGTGCAGAGCTCTCAGCTGCTATTATTGGCATTAATAGGCACTGAGTGCTGATGAGGGAGCTCTTACTGTCCTTCTGGTACATCTGCTCCTTTTTCAGGGTTAGAATCAGGCTGGTTTTGTTGTAACATTTACAGGATGTGTCAATATCTGCTTTTTATCTCAGGGAAATAAAATAACAAAGAAACATGTCTGTGCTGCCAGGATCTTCGGCTCCTCATGCAGGGACGGGAATGACAGGAGACATCAATATGATGCTAAGTCAAGCCATTTATTCATTACAGATGCAGCTCTTTTATAGGGTTACAGCTCTCAAGCGTGCGTCACTATTACATATGGTTAGTTATGCTGATTGGCTGACTTAGTGCTCATATTATTTGCGTAAGCATTCTGTTGTCTAAGCAAACTTTCTCAAAGTTGTATCTCTCAATGTGGGAATCAAGGAAGGGAGCCAACTGAGCTGAGCGCATCCCTGTGTACCCTTGGTGCAGGAAGATTAAGGTTAGAAACATAGTATGCTGGTATGCTCACCTTGTGTTACATTTGCACAGAAGCACAGTAAATTTAGAACAAAGAACTGAAAGTAGTCTGTGCCAAGACAGCCAACTTTCTCGTCTCACATACTGGTCAGTTTTCTTCTAAAATCATCCAGGCCCCAGCACTGTGCTGTTAGGCCACATCTGAGGCACTACTAAGTGTGGGAGCATATTTGTTTAAATTGATGACTCTGCTGTTTGGTTTTCTTTTATAATTATTAAAGTCCACTCACACTGCCTCCTTTGCAACCCTGAATAACTATGGGGTTTTTTTGAGCACATTTAACAGCCTAGTACTCAGCCCAGGGCAGTTTCCAAGTGTTAATTTAGTGAACTTAAATGTCTCATTAATCCAGTTGAAAGCTCAGTAATATATGACAGAACATTTTTACTTGGGAATCTGAATACCATACATAAATATGATGTCCTGGATTCTTTTGTATCTCTGGACTTACTTAGTTGCTTTCTAGACCACTTTCTTCCTGAAGAGCAAGTAGTCTTCAGAAGGAAAACAGTTAAAACTGCAAGCCGAAATAAAACCTCAAGGGAGACTATAACCATATTAAGTTCCTACTTCTTGTGTACATAGATTTCAGGATTAAATTTCTGATTTTGTAAAGGTTTGGATTATTTTTTTTAATCTATAAACATGCACATGAGTCTTCTACAGAAGAAAATGCCTTTTCTGACTATGCATCTTTAATTTCTTAATTGCTGTGTTTCAGAAATACCGTTGAACTTTACAATTTGCAGTCTGTTTGCACATGTTTAAATGTTCATGGATTGCTTTGGCATGTAATAAAAGCAATGTGATCTTTGTGACTTTGACACAGCTTAGGTAATAGTGTCATAAACCAGAAACATTTGGCAGGTGTGCATAAATTATCTGTTCTTTGTCCATACAAAGAAGGAACAAGAGCAAAGAGCCTAGGCCTTAAGCTAAATACAGCTCTTGCTTCGCATTGCTCTGCAGTTAAGCCCATGTTTGCAACCTCTCTGGTCCTCTGATGCTGTTTGCCTTCCAGAGCTGAAGTCTGATGCTTGGGGTAGAAGAAACACCATGGCACTATGTTGCAGCTGTAGGTGTTTTGTTCCTCAGGCAGTCTGTATTAGAAGACACTTCTTTAGCTGCATCTCAGCTCTAGATTTTCTTTGTCATCATGAGACCCGATGTGCTATCTGCATCCTCTGATCTATGTGATACAGCAGTATTTTATGTGAAAATTAAAAAAAAAAAATAAAAAATCCGCTTCTGAAACAGCAGCATCATTAAAATTAAACAGAGCTGCTAAAGCATCTAATAAATTAGAATTTAATTAGCTGCAATAATAGCTTCATTGCTCCTAATTTTTTTTTTTAAGTTCTAGATTATCAGCAAAAAGCCTTCTTTTCTGTTTGCATGTAATTATTTATGAGTAATTTTCTATAATTTAATTACAGCTTAGGAGCGCAACTGCGACCTTTCAAGGATTTAGATGTCGAGGAACATGTAAAAGAGTTTGCAGCAAAGTTATTTTTAATACCCAGCCCACCACCAGGACCACTCCACTTGGTAATTACCAATGATGAATTTGATAATTGCTTTAACACTATGTCTTATAAAGCACTAAGGTGTTGTTTTCTGTATTTGGGAGATGTTCTTCACTGTCAGGTTAGAGATTATACTTTAATTATAGAGATTATACTTGCTGATATAAAATTGATGTCAGTAGCTATGCTTTGAAAAGAAGGATATGCATTATTAGTACATAAAATAACAATGTGGCCAGGGTGCAGGCTGCAGCACTGGCATACCAGTTGTTCATGCTATTTATTTTTTAATACTCGTTGTAGAAGGATTTGGCTCATGTTGGCTATTACTCTCTGAGATGCCTGAGACAGCATAATCTACCTTTTGGTTTGCAGAGGGGCAGCCCACATAATTTGTACTACAAGTAGCTGGAAACTCCAATCTGTATCTGCTCTGTAAGAATGGAAGCAGACCTTTCATCTGAACAGTATGGCATTGCCATCTCATTGATTACATATATCTAAACACCAGTAAATCCTGTAACTATCACTCAAAGAAAGTGTGGGAGTTCCTATCTTGTGGCCGATATCAAGACATGTTGCCTTATGTGGATGCTTATGGCTGTCATCCTGATTGTGTGATGAAATGACATGCAATGGTGTGACTGAGAAGTAGAACAGTCCCTGTGAAAGAAAGGAGGCCAGAGAAGTCTGTTGCTGGAACAACATGCACAGCTTCGGACTTGTTCTTGTGTTTAAGTGACTCTGGGGAAGCAGAACAGTGTGTAGTGGATTAAATGTCCTGGATTGGCTGCTGCCTCAGTAAGACCTAACTGGGAGGAGAAACTCACATAAATGTTTGTATTCAGTTTAGAAGCTGAGGTGTCTGAGCTCTATCTTCTTCATAATCCTTCCCAAATCAAGTTAGCTGCTAGCTGAGTCAGTAATTGGAGCGCACTCTCTCTTTTGTCTACTGAAATGGGAAGCAGTGCTTCAGCCTTGGGTCTCTCCTTCGCTGCTTTCTTTGGCCCTGGCATGAGGGGTTAGGAGCAGCAGAGAAAAATAGCATAACTGGAAAATCGTGTGAATGGTAGACTAACTCAGCTGCTAAGTCCTGAAATATGCAGCACTTGCAGGATTTGTCTTCCAGAGATTTGAGCTGGAGAATTTGAAGACACTGAAAGAACATATTTGTTTTGGTTTGTTCTGTCTTAATGTGAGCACCTCTGCTCAGTTATTAATATTTTTTAAATTTCTTGCATTTAATATTTTTTTATTTTGAAGTTGTATCTACGAAGTTAACTATTTCATTATGCTTATAGTAAGTGAGTTTAATTCTGTTTAAAATAAAAAAAAAAAATTATTGACTAAACAACCTACGAGAATGAAAGGACACAGAGTCCATGATAATCTTTCAAAGTAATTTCTTAACATTTCCCTCTCTGTTTTACTTTTCTGCAGTATGCAAATATCTTCTTGCTCTCAGTTAATGTTAATATTTTGTAATTGGAACTAAAATGCTAAATTAAATGTGTTGTGGGAATGTTTTCATTAGGAGGTAAATGGAAAACATCTGTTATACAGGTATTTAATATGAAACCACTTCAAATAATAATTCCTTCACGAGAGGACCCAGACAGTCCAATTATTGACTTGGATCTTCATCTTCCCTTGCTGTGTTTCAAGCCAGAGCAGGTGTTGCAGGTAAAGCTAATGGATTTTTTAAAAATATATTAGAGATTGACAGTGAGGATAATTTGTGGTTTGAAAAAAACCCGTTATGCAAAAAAAACAGAACAGTGTTAGTTCTGCATAATAAGGTAAGGCACAATAAAATCCACTGTCTACTAAGATATTTTGTTATTTTCAGACTAGATTATAGCATATTAGATTTATTTCACTTGATTTATTTCACTTGCAAGATTTCTTAAACATGTATTTTAAAGTATAAATGCCCAAGCCGATTGATGGATTTTAGTTTGAATTCCCATAACAGCTGGTAACAGCCGCACTGATGAAATGATGTAGACAAGAAAATAGCAAAAGGTATTTGAAAAAAAATTTTGGGGTGTTTCATAAACTAGTACAGTAATTTTGTTTTGATTTCCTGATCCAATTCTGTACTTAAATGCCACCTGTGAAGTTAAAATAGTTTGCTGACTGTCATCAGTATTAATGTTGCCGCCTTCTCTGTAAAGAGCAGACTGGAGGCCTGTTTTCAGAACTGCTTGTAAACTTCCTTGGTCCTGAAAGCAGACAGTAATGTCTTGTTTTTTGTGTGCACTCCCACCAACATGAGCTTCTGCCCCCGTGTACATGTTGTGAATATAACCATCTTAGATCCTAAATGGTCTTCTGAACTGGTGCATCTTGAGTATGGGATTTTATGTGTTATCTCCTCTGCAATATGTCTTACATATGCCATTACTCTTCTTGTCTCGAATTAGTCCTACCTAACTTGAGGTATCTGAGTTCGGTGCTTAGATGTCCTGTGTTTTCAGTGGAAAAAGATGGACATGCCCAGATAGCTTCCTGAAGTGCTCTATGAAAACACTGCTCTCTGGTGGCACTATAAGGAATGTTGCTAGATAGAGGCATACACAGATATTTGTCTGGGATACCTGAAATCTAGATCATCGTTGTGCTCATCAGCAAAACAGATTTGCTTACCCAGATGAAGACTATGATTGCTACAACCAGTTTACAGTCTAGTGCTGTGAAAGAAAGATGACAGGTCTTCTAAGTAATTCCAGAGAAATCCTAGCCTTGTTGATGTTGGTGGCAGAACTCCTTGACTCCCACTGACAATTTTTTTCTTCTTTTCTGTTTTCTTATTTCGTTAGGTGTCCTTAAGTGGACATTATTTCAATTTGGATATGTGTAAGGTAGCTGTTGAAAAATAGAACTTGGGAGGCTGAGTTTTGCAAGCAGATGAAGTATTTGCTCATATCTTGTATGTTCTAGATATAATTTCTCATAAACATTCAGCCTTTTGGTTTTTTTCCAGATTATGACCTGTATTTTGACTGAACAGAGAATAGTTTTCTTCTCTTCTGACTGGGCTCTGCTGACACTTGTTGCTGAATGCTTTATGCTGTACCTTCATCCTCTTCAATGGCAACACACTTTTGTGCCCATTCTGTCTCGTCAGATGCTGGATTTTGTAATGGCCCCAACATCGTTTCTTATGGGCTGTCATATTGATCATTTTGAAGAAGTCAGCAAGGTATGGTTTTGACTGCTACCACTCTTACTGTTCATTTTCAGTGCATTTGTTCCATTCTTTCAGATGCATCTAGAAACTTGCTTTTGCTATTTAGATGTATGGGGAGTTGTCCCAGGTTGAGAATT
>VWYK01047117.1:10053-33825 GCA_013399775.1 Semnornis frantzii | reverse complement strand
CTGCATGGCCCCGCCCCGGACCCCCTCCCCGCGATGCCCTCGGCTCCGTCCTGCGCGATCTCCATTCCGCCCAGGTGCCTCCAGGTCCCGCTTAGCTCCCTCTGCCGTTCCCGCCGCAGCCTTCTGCACACGCCGGTGACAGGGCTCTTTCCTTGCAGGGTACTTAGGGGAAGGTGGCACCGCAGGCGCCGCGGTTGTGGGGTTCCGCGCACCCTTGGGAGGGAGTCTAGCAGACGGACACACGGTGAGGATGCTGCGGTCTTTATTCACCCTCTTGCCGTACTGCCCCAACACAGCAAGCCAGGCACTAAGGCATGGAGTTCCCCATGACCCATGGAGCACCTCAGGACCCACCGCACCTGCCGCTCTCAGCAGAGGCGCTGTTGTGGACCCACATCCCTGCTCAGGGGGTCTTGGCTTTCCGGCGCTGTGTGCCCCAGAGCAGGAGGGACAGAGACAGGGTGACAGTTCCCAGGATCCCACAGAAAAGCAGCATGGGGAATGTTCCCTGCGAGGAAGCAGCAGTCAGTAGTGCTCCTCCACTGCCCACCCCACCCAATGTAGCCCACTCTGCTCCAGCCCCATTCTATTAGCACTGACCTCACGCAGGCACTTGTAGCCATGGAAGGGGTTGTTGCAGAGACACTGGACAAGGCCAGGGCCATCTGGGGCACAGGCAGAATTTTCTGGGCACAGCCAGGCTGGTAGAGCAGAAGTTCAGGGGTCATGGGTCCAGGTCAGGCCAGCTCCCAACTCCAGACATGGCCCTCCTGCCCCTTGCCATACCGAGCTCCTCAGAACTGTTGCAGGGGTTCCTCTGACCCTGGCAGAACCGACTAGTCCCATTCGTCATCACCTCCTCCCAGGCACTGTTCCCACCTGGGCACTTCAGTGGCAACGGCAACGCTCTGGGGAGCAGACAGCTCAGCCTCCAGCACCCCAGCAGGCCCATGCCCTCTCCCTCAAGTACTCACAGGATCTGCAGCTGGGTGAAGCCCAAGAAGGAGCTGTTGGGTAGGAGTGTCAGGGGGTTCTTTGTCAGGTCCCTGCAAACACACACCACACATTTGGACTTTCTCTGCAGGGCTGCTCTCCATCCCTTCATCTCCCAGCCTGGACTGATAGTGGGGATTGCCCTCAACGAGGTGCAGGTCTGTGCACTTGGCCCTGCTGAATTTCAGGAGGTTGCCATGGGCACTGACCTCCATTCGGATGCTGAGCTGTTCATTAACCATTTCTCTGGATGTGGCCATCCAGCCAATTCCTTCCACCAAACCCATTTCTCTCCAGTTTAGAGACAATGATGTTATGTGAGACTGTGTCAAAAGCCTCACAGAAGTCAACGCAAGTGACATTAAGTTGCTTTTCCCTTATCCAACAGCATGGTCTCTCCATCACAGAAGGCCTCCTGGATGGTCGGGCAAGACTTCCCCTGGGTGAAGCCATGCTAGCTGTCCTGCACCAGACCCCGCCACCCATATGCCTTGGCAGATCTTCCATGAGGGTCTGCTCCATGCTCTGACTAGGCACAGAGGTGAGGCTGCCTGGACAGTGGTTCCTGGGATCCCCCACATTCACCTGGTTTAGAAATGCGGGTGATGTTGCCTTTTTATCCAGTTACTGGGGACTCTTCCTAACTGCCACCATGGCTCAAATAGAGTGGAGAGTGGCCAATGTCCCCTGGGTTATGGAGTGCCAGGGGACTTATGGACAGTACGGTGCTGGGTGGAACAGCAGGGATGGGGACCGCAAGGCAGGGCTGTGCTTGCCCATCAAGATGGGGGTGTCATACCAGAACCCCCTCTCTGCCCAGGGCTACATCTGTTGCAGGGTGCAGGAGGGGACACAAAGAAATATATAGACTCACAGGATGATGGTAGTGGTAGCCTCAGCCAGCCCTGGTGGGAGGCTGTCCAGAGAGCAGTTGCTCAGGTCCAGCCTGGGAGGAGGGTGGTGCAGTCAGGAGGGATGCCAGTCTGCCTGGCACACCCAGCAGTTCCACCCTGCTTGTCCCATGCAGCCCCTGCCCCGCAGAACTCCCATCCCTGCATTCCTCTGACACACTGTACCACACTACATCCACCTGGTCACACCCCTGGACAGGCAAGCCCTCAGCCCAAGCCCCCCCATAATGCGGCCCCAAACACCCTCTGCTTACCCCTCTGCACTCTTAGCACTCCCTCATACATCCCTCCTGCCCCATACCCCAGCAGTCGTTCTGGACGGGTGGTGTCCTGTTCCCAGCAGCAGCGTCCCTCACTCATGGTGCCAGCCCGGGATGTGCAGTATCGGGCCACGATGGAGTCATTCTGCAATGGTCCGGGGCACTGCCTGCACACCTGTTGCAGGGGACATTCAATGGGCCCCTGGCAGCACCATCACACATACCCCTCAAACCCTGGAGCCCCTCGATCCAAACACCTTTAAGCCAGGCACCCTCCGACCCCTCCAGATTGGGTACTTGCAGATGCACAGAAGTCCCCTGGAGCCCATCGACATGGTCACTTCTGACCGCACTCATCTTCGTGCCGGGCACTACTTCTACTCACCAGCACCACCAGTCCGGGCACCCTCTGTCTCGAGCCCCGGAGACAGCCATTTCCCGACCCTCAGCAGCCCTAGGTCCCGGCATCCACGACCCTGGACATCCCCGGCCCAGGTACCTTCTGGGAGCCGCCAAGCTGGGCGCGCTCCGATCTCCCTCGATCGGACATTCACCGACCCTCAGGACATTCCCAGACCCCCCTCATTCCCCGATGTGGGCACCGCCGACCCCGGGCGTCCTCATCTCGGGCACTCTCCGACCAGCACCCTTCGAGCCCCGGCACCCTCAAACTCCGGATTTCCCCCGGGCCGGGCCCTTCCCGGTCCCGGTCCCCGCCGCTCACCGCCGCCCCGCTGGCGGACCAGGGCAGCAGCAAGAACATCAGGAGAGCTGCCATGTCCCTGGCCGAGCCCCGGGCCCACCCTGGTCCGCCGGACACGCCCAGTGCGAAGACGCCCCCTGTCGGGAACGGTGTGGCTCTCTTCCGGGGCACTGAGGGACTACCAGACCACGGCGGGGCCTTTCCGAAACGCAGCGCGTCCAGTGCCGCGGCACCGACGCTGACCGGCACCGCCTGGGGCGCGGGCAGGACACGGCTGGGCCCCTCCCAAGCAGATGCACCGGGGGACGGCGGAAAGCCCCGGGAGGAGTGGAGCCGTCGGGAGGCCGCAAAACGGGGCCGGGTCGGGTCGAGCCTGGCCAGACGACCTCTGGACCAAGAGCGAGGCCGCAGCCAGGGTCCCCCGCGGCGAGGGGCGTCAGGGCGCGNGTCGAGCCTGGCCAGACGACCTCTGGACCAAGAGCGAGGCCGCAGCCAGGGTCCCCCGCGGCGAGGGGCGTCAGGGCGCGGTAACCCGCTCGAGGCAGCCGAGCGCGGCCGCGGCAGCCCCGCCGACCCTGCGTGGGCGCTGCTGACGCCATCAGGGCGCGCCGGGGCCGGGCGGAAGCGGCGGTGAGGGCAGCGTCGCCTCATCATACATGATCAGGGCGCGCCCGCGGTTGTCACGGCGGCACGTGGGGGCTGAGCTCCGCTGCGCCGGTCGCCGCCGCCGGTGAGTGTTACACCGCGGCTGCTGGGGAGTCCTCAAGGTCGCCGCCCGGGACAGCTCGGGAGCGGTCTCTCCGGGCTCGGAACACATGCCGAGGCCGTGCCGGGGCTCATCTTGTGGCTACCCGCCTCACCTTGTCTCCGGTCCGCTCTGGCGCTACCGAAGCGCCGGGGAGCCGCGCCAGGGTACAGGGTCATTAGGGACAGCGGGGTCTAGGGGGATCAGGGGTCTGGGTCTCGGACTAGGGGCACCGGCACTCCTGAGTAATCAGGGACCGGGACATGCGCTGACGGCACCGGGGACCCGGAGGGACTGCGAGGCTGAGACTGCCAGGGTTGGGGGCACCGGGGAGGAGGGAGCAGGGTCGCTGAGGACGCGGAAACAATGAAATGTAGAGCAGAGGGCACCGGGACACATGAGGGCCGGGCCTCAGAGGGTGTCACTTAGGGACACCGGGAGACAGAAAAGCGAGGCAGGGGAGAGGGGACACGGGGCACCCTGGGGCTGGGGGAGCAGCACCTGGGCATGGAACACTGGGACCTCAAGAGAAGGGTCAGCGGGGCCTCGGACGGTGGGCACTGAGAGACAAGGAATGGGGCGTTGGGCTAGGGACACCAGCGCACACTTAAGGCTCGATGCAGCAGAGCCTCAGGGACACCAGGTATAGGGCAGCCTTGGGCTGGGAACACCCGGGGCTGCCGGGCCTTGGGCTGCAGTGCTGGTGAGGCAGCTGTCGGGGACCACAGCATGGCCTGCCCCGTGTTTAGTCTTGATGGTGGAATGTGGTAGGGTGACCTTGGACCCTGGCTGCGAGCTGTACTGTGTCGTTGAGTGGTGTCTGTCAGGAAAAGGGATGGTGGCAGTCGAGGCAGGAGGTGCTGCCCTCTCACCTCCTTCATGCCCAGCCAGCACTGCCTCAGGGCACGGTGCCAGTACAACTGCCCTGAATCCCCTTGCCCCCGCAGTGAGCAGGCCTGGGCAAGCTGTGCTGGTTCCAGCCTAATCCCCCCAACTATGCCCTAGGCAGGCATTCCTCTGGGGATGGTGGTGGGCACAGAGCCAGTCCTCCACCACCGGCAGTCCGGTTTTGTCCTCCATGTGTCCTGCAATACCCCCGGGAAGCCCTTAACACTGCCCCACAGTATGGTGGCACAGGAGGACCCTTTTTGTCCTTCACCTGCTGCCCCATCAGTGCCTGCTCTTCCTTGGACACTTGCTGCTTTTGACTGCCTGCTCTCTGCAACCCTGTGCCTACTGGCAGAGGTAGAAGATGGGGTGTCTCTGTTCTGGCACTCTCTCTGCCTTGCTCCTGACGCTGCCTGTCCCCCCCAGCTCTGCTCTGCTGGGGATTGAGCCACGGCTGGGAGCTCCCGAAGATGAGCCTGTGAACAAGGCATGGAGGTGGCAGGGCCACCAGCAGCTCAGGTGTCTTCTCCATTTGGCTGCTGCCCAGAGCCTCTGAGGCTGTCAGTACTCATCTATGAGTCCATTTGTCCATCCCTGGCTGTATGGAGTGTGTGTCGTGGGGGTCACCCTATCCAACCCCTGCTCAGCTGGACTGGGGGTGCTAGGGCTTCTCCCACACCTGCTCACTGGCACAGACTGGGCTCCACTGCTGGTCCTTCTGCCCTCCTCAGCCCCATCTGTGGGTCCTGCAGGGCCAGGGGCAGCCGCTCTGGCGCTGGCTGGGCTGGGCTGTGCCGTCCCCAGGGCGGCTGCCTGGCGCCGGGGCGGTTGTTCTGGTCTTGGCTGGGCTTTGGCACTGGGGGCGACTCTGGCGGGTTTGGCGGGTCTGCACAGGCTAGGGCGGTTGTCTTTGGCTACGACACAAGGAACGGTGCTGCCGGGCTTAGTAGGGCTGCCCTGCGTCGAGGGCGGTTGTGTCGTTGGGTTTGGCCGCGGCGGGCCGGTTCTGCCGGGGTTGGGAGAGTTGCGTGGGGCCGGCAGGGCCGGTGCTGCTGGGGTCCTGGGTGGGACTCATTTCGCAACCATGGCCTCGGTGCTCTCCAGAAGAGGCACCCGTTTGCCTTGGCAGAGGCAGAGGGAGGAGAGGGGTTAAGGGGACGTCCCTTGTGCTGCTTGGCGCCCCGCCCATTCGAAATGCTTGAGGCTGAGGAGCGAGCGAAGGTCCTTGCAGTGTGTAGTGCAGCTCCTAGCGTGGCCGTGACACTTTTCTTTCCTCTTGCAGCTGCCAGTGCTGGGGAGATGATGGCCAAGACCCGCTGCTGGGGCTCGGTGTACCCTTGAGGCCAACGAGGTGGATCCAAGGCAGGTGGCTCGACAGGGACAGCTTCGGTGGGGCAGCAGCAAGAGGAGACACTCACCATGGAGTTCACGGTGATAGACTACAGCATCTTTGCGCTGCTGCTGGTGCTATCGTCAGCCATTGGGCTCTTCTATGCACTGAGTGGCAACCGGCAGCGCACAGTGCAGGAGTTCTTGCTGGCCAACCGCAACATGAGCTTCCTACCTGTTGCTCTTTCCCTGCTGGCCACGTTTCAGTCAGCTGTGGCTATCCTGGGTGTGCCAGCTGAGATCTATCGCTTCGGTACTGAGTACTGGTTCCTTGGCTGCTCCTACTTCCTCGGACTGCTCATTCCAGCCCACATCTTTATCCCTGTCTTCTACCGCCTGCACATCACCAGCACCTATGAGGTGAGTGGGGTCCTACCTGCTGCCATAGGGTGGATGTGGGGGATGCAGGGGATGAGTCCCCTGCTCAGACCCTGTATCTAGGCAGGACAGTGCCCTGACCCATCTTCCCCACAGTACTTGGAGCTGCGCTTCAACAAGACTGTGCGGGTCTTTGGCACTGTCACCTTCATCTTCCAGATGGTAAGTGGGGCAGGAGCATTGGGGAGGGCACGGGGGACCAGGCAGAGCTGCAGTGTTGCTCTCTCTGCAGGTCATCTACATGGGAGTGGTGCTCTATGCGCCCGCACTGGCCCTCAATGCAGGTAAGGAAATAGGAGCAGGGAGGCAAATGCTGTAACCCTCATCCTGACGGGGGCAGAGGGGCAGCCACTCCCTGCTTATTAATGGCTTCTGCCACTTCCAGTGACAGGCTTTGAGCTCTGGAGTGCAGTCCTGACCATCGGGCTGGTCTGCACACTGTACACAACGCTGGTGAGTCCCTGCCTGCCGTCCTCAGGTTGTGGAGTGCCCAGTGCTCCTCTCTCTGGGCTGTGGTGACAGGTGTTGTGCCTCCACAGGGTGGGCTGAAGGCTGTTATCTGGACAGACGTCTTCCAGACGCTGGTGATGTTTGCAGGGCAGCTGGCTGTTATTGTGGTGGGTGCCCAGCGACTAGGTGGCATGGCCCGCGTCTGGCACCTGGCTGAACAGGAGGGCAAGATCTCTGGCATTGAGTGAGTGGCCCATGCCAAGACACTTTGATTCACCCACGGCAGAGCATCCTGTGTCACACTGTGGGGACACGTGAGGCAGCTGGGAAGGGCCTGGGCTGGTGCAGAGGGGCACCAGCACTGCATGGTGGCGGGGGTCATTCCTGCTACACCCTTTCCTGTGCTGTGGGGTGCAGGGTGCTGGCAAGGACCTGGCACTGTGACACACACACACACACCCTCCGCTTCTCTGCTGGCACCTCTCTGCAGCCTGGACCCTGACCCTTTTGAGCGTTACACCTTCTGGACCCTGGCGATGGGAGGGGTCTTCATGATGCTGTCGCTCTATGGAGTGAACCAGGCGCAGGTGCAGCGGTACCTCAGTGCCCGCAGCGAGTGGGAGGCCAAGCTGTGAGTGGGGCCAAGGGCTGGGGGTCCCATGGCTGGGATGGGTCTCCTTGCCTCCCCCCTTACACCCCTCTGACACTTACCTGATGCCTGCAGCTCCTGCTATGCCGTCTTCCCCTGCCAGCAGATTGTGCTCTGCCTCAGCTGCCTCACCGGCCTTGTCATGTTTGTCTATGACCGGGAGCACCCGTTAACACCTGCCCAGCGCCCCAGCTCCTCTGACCAGGTGAGCAACTGGGTCCCCCCACCACCTCCCACAGCCTTGGGGCTGGACCATATTTGCCCTGGATTCCTGACCCCATGGGTGCTGATCATCCTGCCCCAGCTGGTGCTGTACTTCGTGATGGACGTGCTACAGGACCTCCCTGGGCTGCCCGGGCTCTTCGTCGCCTGCCTCTTCAGTGGATGCCTCAGGTGAGCAGGTGGTCCCAGGGATGGTAGGGTTGGGGGAGTCCTGGATGATCCCCCTCGTGCTCCTTCTCCTCCCCAGCACCATTTCCTCTGCTTTCAACTCACTGGCCACGGTGACAATGGAGGACCTGGTCCGGCCCTGCTGCCCTGGGCTGTCGGAGTCACGGGCCACACTGCTCTCCAAGTTGCTGGGTGAGTGAGGGGACTGTGGTAGGGGCTAGCACTGGTAATGGGAAGTCCCCAGCACCACTGTGATCCCCTGCTTCTCTCCCCAGCACTTGGTTATGGATTGCTCTGCCTGGGGATGGCCTACGTGTCCTCCATGCTGGGCCCTGTGCTGCAGGTAGGAGTGGTGGCATGGCCACACCCAGCTCTAGCATCCACCTGAGGTGTGGTCAGTGCTAGGGCAAGGGGCCAGCTCTGAGGCCTGTGTTCCTCCAGGCAGCCATCAGCATCTTCGGCATGGTGGGGGGCCCACTCCTGGGGCTCTTTTGCCTGGGCATGTTCTTTCCCTGTGCCAACTCCGCGGTAAGTGTCCCCCTGCCTGGCTGAGGGCGTGGACCCTGTGGGCCAGCAGGGGGTGGAGCAGTGCCAGTAGGCCCAGACTCCCCAAGCCCAGCCAGGGCTCAGCAACCTCCCTTTCTCCTGGTACAGGGTGCTGTTGTGGGCCTGCTGGCAGGCCTGGCCATGGCCTTTTGGGTGGGCATTGGCAGCCTGCTGCAGAGCATGGGGGCAGCCAGGGAGCCCTCCCCACCCAACAGCACTGTGCTACCCATTACTGGCAACCTCACCACTGTCCTTGCCACCACACTGCTGACCCCCACACTGGCCCCCCAGAGGTGAGTGGAGCTCAGGGCTTGGCACCAGAGTGCTGTGGGATGAGGGATGGAGGGGTGCTTCTCTGTGTCCCACCTTACCTCTTGTCCCCTCTCATGCCTATCTCCCCCAGCCCCACAGGGCTGCAGAAGTTCTACAACTTGTCCTACATGTGGTACAGCGCCCACAACTCCACCACTGTCATTGTCGTGGGGCTTCTGGTCAGCCTGCTCACTGGTGAGTGCAGGAGATGGGGGGGGGCTGACAGTCAGACCTCTAACCTCCCTGCTCATCTTCTGCTCTGCCTGCCCAGGCCCCACACCAGCAGCAGCCGTGGACCCCCGCACCATCTACCCAGTGCTGCCTCGTCTGCTCTGCTGCCTGCCCCGCAAGTACCGGCAGAAGCTCTGCTGCGGTGTGGGTTTCCCTGACCAGGTGAGGGACCCAGGCCTCAGTGAGGGAGGGCCACAGGATCTGTGCCACCCTCCCCATGCTCCTGCTGCCATTGCTCTGTCCCTACAGGACAGTGACCGTACAGACACTGTGATGAAGAGCAACGGGGTGCCCAATGGCTTGGTGCCCCCTGGCTCTGGGCGTCGAGAAGAGGAGGATGAGGGGCAGGGATACATCTGTATGGCTGGAGCCCCTGTGTGTGCCCTGCAAGAGACCTCCTTTTGAGCTCCACAATTCTGACCCTCCCCAAGCATGGGGATCCCAGCCACCCACTGTACCCTTCCAGAGCTCCCCCCAAAGCCAGGGGGCACAGACCCTTGTGTTGGTAGCACAGGGTTGGGGAGCACCAAATAACAGAGGAGCTGGGTCCTTCACTGGAGGGGGCTGGCTGGGCTGCACCCCTATAAGCAGCTGAGCTCAGCCTTCCCACGACAGGGGCTGTGCTGGATTCTGTCCTCTGGCCAGGGGGCTTTGGGACCACAGGTATCGGGGTGGATGTTAGAACAGTGCTGTGTCCCCACCCTAGGCTGGGATGCTGCCTGGTGCCCCCAGCCTGGCCATGTGCCTTACTGCACCATTTCTGGTCTGGGGGCTGCCCCACACCTCCCCAGCCCCCCCATCACTCATCTCTGTGTTTATTGTCCCAAATAAATGTTCTGGAGCACAGTTGTCAGAGAAGCTGTGTGACCAGCCACCTCCCCACCATCACCTGGAGCCTGTGAGGAGATGGACCTCTGTGTCCCCAAGCAATGGGGGCCTGTGCTGTCCCCTGGGAGCAGGAACCTTGACCAACAGGACAGATTTATGGCCACAGCCTTGGCCCCTTTCCCATGGCACAGGGCCGGCGGGGGGCCCAGCCAGACAGCCAGGTTAGCACAGCTCGTGGAGGCAGAAGGGGGGAAGTGTGTCTGCTCTGTGTTAAGGGGGTGCAGGGTCCCCATCTCACCACCCTCTGAGCATAGCTGACCTGGGGCAGTTCCCAGGGTGAAAGTCTCATGGAGGAACTGACAAGAGTGAGGATCCCATGGGGGTCATATCCTGCAGCACCAGTTAGCTGAGGCAGGAGGCAGGTGCTAGCTGCAGGTTTATTGCTGTGGGTAGGGCCAGGTGTACCCCAGCCCCCGCAGACTGTGTTGGGCACCCCCATCCCCAGTCCAGGCAGGGAACACAGCATCAGCCCTGTGATGGTAGTTCTTCCAAGTGTCTCTGGGGTCCTGACCCACTGTGGCTGCAGGCAGGACTGAGCAGGGACCCTGGACGTCCCATTGCCCAGCCTGTGCCCACGGAGCTTTCAGGCCCCTGTGCAGCACGGAGGTGTGAATCCCATCAGCACTGCTCCACCCCGTCCTGACAGATGCTCCCAATCCCCACCCTAGAGCACACCCTCCCCACAGCGTAGGGAGAGGGCAGATGTAGGGATCCTGTGGCCATGAGCATGGCAGGACTCAGGGATGGCTGTTCCCTGCTGCCAGCCTGATGGCCCCCGTGCCTGCATGCTCATGGCTGCTGGTGGCTGCAGCTGCCCTGGGGAGGTCAGGACAAGGGCCCTGCCCTGTGTCAGCTTAGAGGCAGGAGTGCATCAGTCACTTCTGCAAAAGAGAGAGAGAGGGGTCATGGCTGTGGGGCAGACTCCTGTCATGCTGCCAGTGCCCCACACCCGAGGATGGGGGAACCCCAGGGATGGCTGATGGGGTGCATGGGGTGTGCTGGAGGCCCTGGGGACAGGCTGATGGCAGGGATGGAGCATGCTGAGGTCCCCAGGATAGAGTGGGCTGGTGCTGGTGTGCACTGCAGGGACCCCAGGGGCTAGCTGCTGGTGTGTACTTGGGTAAGCAGGGATCCTAGGGTGCCATCATGAAAGGGGACTCGGGGATCATCTGCAGCATGTACTGGGGGACCCTGGGTGCTGGCTGCTGGCATGTACTGGGTATAACAGGGGATGCCAGGGTGTTCTCATGCAAGGGGACCCCAGGAACCAGTGCCAGGGAGCTGGACCTCAAAGCAGAGGTGCCATAAGTCTCATCTTCAGAGGATGCGTAAGTGAGTGTCCATGAAGTGGGCAGGAGGGTGCAGCTGCAGGGGGGCCATAGTCCAATGTATGGCTAAGATGGGCAATGTAGCTGGTGGCCAAGACAAGGATGTCCAGCTTAGAGAGCTTGGTGCCAAGGGGCATGGTGGGCAGGGCTGCCTGTAGGGACAGGAATGTCTGACAATGTGCCTGCACCCAACTCTGCTCCTGCACCACGTTCTGGAGGCACAGGGCACCGTGCAGAGACAGAAGGGACTGAGCTGGCCTGGGACCCATGGCACTTTGCAGCTGGGGCTGGGGTGGTCACCATCACCCCCAGTGAGGATGGGTACATCACCCATCCTCTAGGATACCATCTGTTCCTGGGGTGCCAGGTGAACCCAGGATCTAGGCCTATGAGGTGTCTGTGCCCCTGGGGCTGTGTGCTGTGGGGCAGCCCATATGTCCTGCCTGTACCCCACCAGTCTCAGCCCTGCCCACAACCCACCAAGCAGGGTGGATTGGCACTGCCCATTATGCACCCCCTTCACCACAGCATCTCCCCAGGGCCTCCTGTGCTGTCTGGCTCTAGTGCAGTAAGCTGAGGAGTGGCATCGATGGGGCTCCCTGCTGCCACCACACATGGGGTCCATGGGATTCTCCTGTGCTCAGGTGGCTCCTTACCTGTTCTGCTGTGGAGCTGCCAGGGTAGGCAGTCAAGGACCCTGGAGTCCTGTCTTTGCTCACTCTCTGGCAGTGCTGGGTGGCTCCTGAGGGGCTACAGGCACACCTCCTCCCCCGGGAGCTGGAGGAGACAGGGGACCGGCTGTGGGTGGCAGCTGGCCTTGCTCTGCGCTCCTCACCAGCGCACGGCCCCATGTTCTCAGCCATGCTGGGCCCCAACAGGCAGCCCCTGGCCACGTTCCTGCTTGCACTTTGGCCCCACAAAGCACTGGTGGGTTGGGGGACCCCGGGGAGCATCTCTGCATCCCTGCCACCTCCTGGCATGGCTCAGCTCACAGCCTCCTCTGGGTGTGTGTCCCACCTCTTCCTCCTTGGCATGGAGATGAGCAGGAGGTACAGGCTGTCCCAGCCAGAGCCTTCCCCAGCCCACAGCTGCCTGCAGCAGCCCAGCTTGCCCCACAGCCTGGCCTCAGTGTTGCAGGACCCACCAAGATGTGGGCAGGGTGCCATGGGCACAGAGGCACCATGAGCAGAGGTCATGCTCTGGGCATGGCACCCACATGGGGTCACACCCAGCCACAGGCCCATGAGGCCTTTCCTGTTGGATGGAAGCCCAGCGCTGGTGTGGCACTGGTGGTGGTCAGCTGCCTGAAGTGGCCCAAATATTAAGCCCCAGCCAACATCACTTGTGACCCTCTGCCAGCTGGATTTAACTCCATTCACCACCACTCTCTGGGCCCATCCATCCATCCATCCATCCATCCATCCATCCATCCATCCATCCAGTTTTTAACCCAGCGAAGCATTCACCCATCCAAACCATGTGCAGCCAGTTTCTCCAGGAGGATGGTGTGGAAGACAGTATCAAAGACTAGAGGTGAGGAAGTAACATCCACAGCCCTTCCCTCATCCGCAAAGCTGGTCACCTTGTGATCATGCTCATCAGTTGGGCTCTGACCTTGATTAAACCATGTTTACTGATCACCTTGTTGCCCTGCACATGCTGCATAATGGCACTCTATATGACCTGTTCCATGACCTTCCCCAGCACCGAGGTCAGGCTGACAGGTCTGTAGTTCCCCAGATCCTCCTTCTTGGGGTTGGGTATCCAGTGAACAATTGGTCTTACTACTAAAGACTGAGGCAAGTAAGATATTGAGTACCTCAGCCTTTTCCTTATCCTTGACTGCTCCATTCCACCCTGAATCCAACAAAGGACAGAGATGCTCCTTAGTCCTCCTTTTGCTGCTAATTTATTTGTAGAAGGATTTCCCTTTCTTTTCAACAGCTGAAGCCATATTAATCTCCAGTTGGGGTTTGGCCCTTCTAATTTTCTCCCTGTGTAGTTTCATGACAATCTTGTGGTCCTCCTGTGTGCCTTCCAGTGGGCACAGACTCTTTATCTTCTCCCTAAGCAGCAACCAAATGTCTCTATTCAGCCAGGCCAGCCTTCTGCCTCACTGACTTGTCTTTTGGCACATGGGGACGGCCTGTTTCTGCACTTGTAAGACTTCCTTCCTGAGCAATGTCCAGACTTCCTGGACTCCTTGGCCTTTCAGGACTGCCTCCCAAGGGACTCTCTTGACCAGTCTCTGAAACGTGCCAAAGTCTTCACATTGAAGTCTAAGGTGATCATTCTGATGACGCCTTTATTTACTTCTCCAACAATTGAGAATTCTGTCACTTCATAATCACTATGCCAAAGACAGACCCAACCATTGCATCCCCCACCAGACTTCCCTGACAACTGAGAACTCTGTCACTTCATGATCACTGTGCCAAAGAGAGTCCCCAATTATTGCATCCCCCAGCAGTCCTTCTCTGTTCACAAACAGCAGGTCCCACAGGGTGCCTTCCCTAGCTAGCTTCCTCACCAGCTGTGTCAGGAAGTTGTCCACTGCATACCCTAGGAACTTCCAGGACTGCTTCCTTTCTGATGTATTGTGTTTCCAGCAGACATCTGGGAAGCCGAAGTCCCCCACAAGATCAAGGGCTAGATGCCTAAAGAATTTTATCTGTCTCTTCATCATGGTTGCATGGTCTATGACAGACTTCCACCAGGATATGTACCCTTTTGCCTTCTTCCTGATTCTCACCCATAAACACTGTGAGCCTCAATACAATCAAAACACTCGCCCACATACAGGGTCATGACACTGCCTCTTTTTCCTTGCCTATCTCCTCTGAAGAATTTGTAGCCATTGATTGTGACACTGCAATCGTGTGAGCTGTTCCACCACAACTCTGTATCATAGCTTTCCTGATACACCATGGCTCCCAGGTAGTCCTGTTTGTTTCCCATGCTGCGTGCATTAGGGTAGATGTACTTCAGATGATATAAAGTCCTTGACACATTTATGTAGGGTGGAGTCCTAATTCCTACCTGGCTGTTCTCAGGTGCTCCTGTGGTTGCTAATTCATCAGTGGCCCTGGTGGGTCTCTGTTTCCTACCTCCACTGATACTGCAGAATTGCAGGGCTCACTGGCACACCACCCTTCAAACATTGGTGCATTGCTTTTTTCTGGCAAGCCCTGTTTTGCACCCTATCCCCTTTCAATCTAGCGTAGAACTCTTCCAAGGAGCCTTGCTAGCTCCTAAGCTAGGATCCTTTCCCCCCTTTGTGACAGGTGTACCCCATTTGTTGCCAGCAGCCTTAGTGTCCTGTAAATCAGCCTGTGGTTAAAGAACCCAAGGTCCTGACAGAGACACCAGTGCTGGACCCAGGCATTGATCTGATAACTCTTCTTGTTTATTCCTTCATCATACCCTGGCACTGGGAGACAGATGAGAAAATTACTTGTGCTCCTGATCCCTTAACTAATCCTAAGGCCTTGAAATCTCTTAGCTGGCCATGGACTTTGCATTGCAGCTTCCTCATTGCCGATCTGAAAGATTAGCTGAGGGTAGTCTGAGGGCTGCACTAGGGAAGAAAGCTTTCTCCTCACATCACTAACCCACAGGGGCCCGCGATCCCTGGCGGCTGCTTCATGCCCACCGCAGCGCCCTCTCGGGACCCAGTCTCAGCACACCCAGTGCCAGGGGCACTCTGGCACCTGCATCTGCTGCCAGGCAGCGGAGCGAGATCCCCCAGGGGAGCCGGAAGCCGGCACAGTAGGAGCAAAGCCAAGTCAAAGCTGGGATGGGGGAGGCGCGGGCAGGATCAGGACTGGGAGGTGACAGTTTGGAGGTCCCATGGCAGCTCAGGCAGCTCTTTGTCTCCTGCCTCGCCCGGTGTGGCTCTGCAGGTGGGGACAGTGGGGCTGAGCGGGGCCTCTGCATTGCACTGCACCGGCACCCCCGCGGGGCCGGCGAGGGCCCAGCCCAGGCAGCGAGCCAGCGGCCAACCTGGAGACCAGCGAGCGAGCTGAGCAGCCCCGAACCGAGGCGGGACCCCGCGACTGGAGCCCGCTGAGAGGCAGGGGTAGACGGGGCTTAGGATGAAAAGAGGCCGGGCTGGGGACCCAACGGCGGCGCTCAGGGAGGCGGTAGGCGGCGCGGCGCAGCAACGTACAGGTCGCGGTGACGAGAGGGGCGGTGACGCGGAGGTCGTCGTGACGCAGGGGAGCGGCGATGCGCTGACGTGTGCGGCGCAGCCATGGCGCCGCGGCGGCCGGCGGAACTGTATCGAGCGCCGTTCCCGCTGTACACCGTCCGCCTCCACCCACGGCGGCCGCTAGCCATCACCGCCGGCGGCGGCGGCGCCGCCAAGACAGGCATCCGCAATGGCGTGGTGCGGCTGGGTCGGGGGTCCCGCGGGTGGATGGAGGTGGGGTGAGGAGGCCCGGGAGCTTCAGGGCCGGGCACAGTGGGCGGGGAGCTGGGGCTCCGAGGGCCTTGGAGTCGAAGAGGGTCCCAGACCGCGGGCCGCGGTCGGGTGCAGGCGGCAGCTGTCGGATGCTATGGGGGTAGCCTGGGATAGGACGTGGAGCGGGTGGTCCCGGGGCGAGACCTTATATCAGAGCCTGTGATTGAGGCCGGCTGTTGTTCTGCAGCACTTTCTGCAGCTGGAGCAGATCGGGGGGCAGCTCAGTGCCTCCCTGCTCCACTCTCACGACACCGAGACTCGCGCCACCATGACGATGGCACTGGCTCACGACGACATCATTGCCGCGGGGCAGGATGCCAGCTGCCACATCCTCCGCTTCAGCCTGCAGGCACCCGAGGCCAAGAGCAGCTCAGGCGGCCAGAACGGTGAGGTCCCGCTTTCCCTGGGGCCTGACAGCACTTACCCTGCGCAGTGTGGGGCAGGATGTGGGGAGCTGAGTGATCTGTGGGGTGCTCTAGAGATGGTCTTCAGCACCCCACCCCAGCACCCCACTAGTCTCAGCCCGCCTAGTAGCAGGGAGCTGTGTCAGGGCTCGATGTCATCTGCCCCACTGCAGGCAGTGGGGAGAAGGGGCCACGGAAGCGGAGGGGTCCCAGTCCAGTGGGGCAGGGCGACACGCAGAGTCACACAAGTGAGGTGACAGTGGAGAGCCTGCACAGCGTCCGTACAGATTTCAGCCCTGATGCCCTGCAGAAGGCTGTCCGCTTCAATGCTGACTGCTCTCTGCTTGTCACTGGTGGTGCTGATGGCTTCCTTCGTCTCTGGGAGGTAAGTACAGGGAGAGCTAAGGCCAGACATCACCATGCTGGTGCCATGCATCTGGCAGGGAAAGCCAAGTCACAGTGGTGCCAGTTTGGCAGCACCTGCGGTTGTGTAATGCTGTGTCTTCCTGACACCTTCCCTGAGTGACCCTGGATGCTGCTGTGGGGTTCTGGCCCATAGGCACTGCTCTGACACTTGCTCTTCTGTTACAGTTCCCTAGCATGAAAAAGACACTGGAGTTCAAAGCCCATGATGGAGAGATTGAAGATATCGCACTGGGCCCCGACAACAAGGTGAGTGGTTCCCTGGCCTCTGATGCTCAGGGTGTCAGATGGTTCTGTGGGGTGAATCATCCCCTGGGTGCCTGTGGCCTCTCTATGCAGGTGGTGACAGCAGGACGGGACTTCCAGTGCTGTGTGTGGCAGCAGGACCAGCTGGTGACAGGGCTGCGCTGGAATGAGAACCTGCCTGGCATACCTGACAAGGCTTACCGCTACCAGGCCTGCCGGTGAGGGCAGGGGACTGGGAATGGAACACCCTCACAGAGCTGCTGCTGCAGACCGAGCTTACTCCCAGTCCCCTGGGCTAGGGGAAGAAGCAACTCTGCTGTTTGCTTTAGCAGGGTTGGGTCTGGCTTCAGGTCTGAGCTTGGGAGAGGTGAGGTGGGAAGGGAAAGGTGCTGGGCACTGGTGAGCCTTCCTTGCAGTGCTGGCAGGCTTCCCCTCAATGCACCAGATGTCCCCCCTCACAACCCTGGCTGGAGGAGGCATGCTGGTGCTGACTGTAGGGAGTGATTCACCATGTGCTCTCCTTGGGGCAGGTTTGGAACTGTGGAAGACAATGCTGGGCTGCTGCGACTTTACACTGTGCAGGTGCCCCACAAGCGGGAACGCCGCCCCCCACCCTGCTACCTGACCAAATGGGATGGGAAAAGCTTCCTGCCACTGCTGACCCGACCCTGTGGCAGTGAGGTCATCTCCTGCCTCTCCATCAGGTACCCAGGGGCAGGCAGGTTTGGGACTGGGGGCTGCAGAAGCCCCACTGACTGTCCTTCTCCTGCAGTGATTCAGGCACCTTCCTGGGGCTGGGCACAGTGACAGGATCTGTTGCCATCCACATTGCCTTCTCACTGCAGGTAAGCTGTGGGGCAGCCAGGTTGAGCAGGAGGGTTGAGGTAGCAGCCCATGTCCTCCTGTGGCCAGGCTGCCTTAGGCAAATTCTCCCTTCTCCCACTCTGCAGAGGCTATACTACGTGAAGGAGGCACATGGCATTGTGGTGACAGATGTGGCTTTTGTCCCCGAGAGCCAGCGTGGGCGGGAGCTGCTGGCAGGAAATGAAGCTGCTCTGCTCAGTGTTGCTGTGGACAGCCGCTGCAAGCTGCACCTGCTTCCCAGCCGACGTAGGTTCTGGGGGGCTGCCATGGTTGCTGGGGTACCTACCATTTCTCTGCAGCCTAGAGCAGGGTGTTGCCTTTGCCCATCCTCCACCATGCATGGGGGGCCCAGGGCCTGCAGCACCCATCCTCACCCCTGTCTCTTCCACAGGCTCCCTCCCTGTCTGGCTGCTGCTGCTGCTCTGTGCTGGGCTCATTGTGGCCGCCATCCTGCTGCTGCAGCTCACCTTCCCAGAGTTCCTGTAGGTCACAGCCTTCCCCCAGCGCCAGGACAGACCCTCCCCCGAGGCTGGCCAGCCTCTGTTGTACCTTGGCCCACCCTAAGCAGACTGTGAAGCAGACAAGGGACCAGTCCCAGTCCTGCTGTCCCCGCTGGTGCTCGGGGAGCAGATGAGGGGCCCTGGCCCGGCAGGACTGTGCTGGCTGCATTGTGGTATGGGGCCGGCCCCATGGAGGGGGTGGTCCTACAGCCCTCTGTCTCCCTGCTGCCATTAAAACTGGAGAGCAAAGGCACGCTGTCTGATCTATGTTGACAGAGAGTGATGCTGGCTCTGGAGCTGCTCCTGGCTTGGGGATCTGCACTAGCCATCTGCCATAGACTCCCTGCCCAGCCCATGGACACAAGGCTGCAGCTGTACAAGTTTATTAGGGGGTCAGGTAGTGCCCTGCTCCACAACCCCCTCCTTCATGCCCTCCCTGTCCCCTTCCAGCTGCCGTACTTCATCCCCATGCTCAAAGACAGCAGTGATGAACTGGGAGAAAAGTCGCTCCATGAAACTACCAGGGCGGGGCCAAAGCCCTTCCAGGAAGCCAATGTGTCCCCCATGGGCTGTGACCAACAGTGCAACGTAGGGCAGGTGCCAGGCAGTCTCCACGGGGATGGCTGGACAACCACAGTGAGAGGGGGAAACCAGTGGCAACCCTACTGTGAGGGCTGGCCCCTAGTCTCCCCCACTCACCATGCAGTGGGGAGAAGGGGTCATCTGAGGCATTGAGGCAGAGTACAGGCACACGGATGTGGTGCAGCTGGCGTTTGGGGCTGGCTGCCTCGTAGTACTCATGGCAGGAGCGGTAGCCAAAGGCTGGAGCTGTGTAACGCTCATCGAACTCTCTGATGGTGCGTGCCTGCATGGGGTGGGGTAAGGGCAGGCTCTGCCTGTGGGGCCAGGGTGGGGTTCTGCATCCTACCTTTAGAACGTGTTCCATGTCCACTTTCTCCCCAATTGCCAATCTGTGCCTGCACCAACCCTAGGGTCAGTGCTGGGTGATGACACCACCCCTCTTCTGGGTGTGTGTACCCCACTGTGTCCCCCACCTACCTGCTGACAAGCCGGCAGAGGCTGACAGCAAGGCGCTGGTTGAACAGCAGGGCATTCAGAGGCTGCTCCAGCGATGTGGATGAGGTGCTGGGGTCCCAGACTGGGGACAGGGCCATGGCTGCCACCAGCCCTGTTGCCTGCCCCTTCCGCCCCAGATAGTTCAGCACCTGCATCCTGTGGCACAACCAGTTAGGGGCAGCCATGCCACCATCCTGACCTGTTTCTGGTCAGATACAGCCATACTGCCATCCTGGTCTGTTCCTGACCAGGGACAGCTGTGCTACCATGCTGACCCATCCCTGGTGAGAGCCAGCCATGCTGCCACCCCAGCTCATCCGCAGCGTGGACCCTGCCCATACCCGCCCAGGGAGACGCCCACAGCCAGTACTGGGGCACATGGGTACTGGCACTTGACATGGGCGATGGCTGTCTCCAGGTCTTCGGTGTTGCTGGCGCAGAATGTCCGGGGTGTCTGAGGGGGTAGCAGAGCTGAGGACGGGTGGTGACCCACTGTGCCATGCTGGCCCAGCTCTACATAAAACTGGGAACGGGGTTTAGAGGTCGTGCCCACCAGCAGCTCCTCGCCCCGGCAGCCTCGGTGGTTGAGCACGACAGACCTGTGATAGAACAATGTGTGAGTTGGTTGGCAGACCTGCAGCCGTCCCGTCCCCGGGGCTCACCTGTAGCCGGCGCAGCTGGCCCGGTGCACAAGGCGGAGCAGGTAACCGGCCTGGCTGTTGCCAGTGAGACCCGGCAACAGCAGGACGGTGGGGCGGGCATGGGGATCCGGGTGCCGGTGGCTGTCGGTGTTCTCGGCCCAATCGAGGATGAGCTGCCCTCCGTCAGGGGTGCGGATAGCCTCGCTGTGGGGCGGAGCAGTGGGTCAGTAGGGCGGCGTGAGAACCGGGCCGCTGCCGGTGCCGCGGGCTTACCTGCGGTAGGAGACAGGCGGACGGGCCTGCAGCAGGGCTCCCAGCACGGTCTGCAGGCGGCCCTCGAAGCACCAGGGCGTAGGGCAGAAGGTCTCTCCCACGGCAGGGCAGTGCCGCTCCAAGAAGACGCGGAGCCGCGGGCCGGCGGCGAGTAGCGGCCGCTGCGGGGCGGAGCGTGGGAGGAAGCCCGTCAGGGGGCCGCTAGGCGTGGCCGAACCGCTCCCCCGGGCCCCATCCCGCTCTCACCCGCGGCATCCGAGCCCAATAGTAGCTGAAGAGGGCGACGGTGGCGGCGGCCGCTAGCAGGAGCGGAAGGAGCGGAAGGAGCGGAAGGAGCGGAAGCAGCGGCAACAGCGCCGGCACCCCAGGCCCCTCGACGGCCATCGCCGCGCCTCCGCCCCAGCCTGCCTCCGCACTGGCCTCACGTCGCCGTAGCACCTCCCACTTCAGCACCGCCCCCCCTTGGCCCCACCCTAGAGCGGGCGTGTGTGGCGCCGGCTGCCGTCTTTGAAGCAGGTGCGGAGTGCCGGTTAACCCCTGCACTGCCGGCGGGCCGAAGCCGAAGAAGCTCCGGGGCACCGCGGGTGGGGCTGGGCCCTCCCGGGCGGGGACGACTTGGCGGGGCGGGGCAGGGCGAGGCGGGTCTCAGCCGGTACCGGTGCGGGACAACGTGTCAGCTACGTGGCCCGGGGCGGGGCGGGTGCCACCGGGCGGTGACGGGACGGGAGAGCGGGACCGGGTGAGTGAGCAGAGGGGCTGCGGGAACGGNCCTCAGAGCCAGCGCAGGCAGAGGCTGCGGGTACGGCTGGCCGGGAGCGGAGACCAGATAGGGCTGGGGGGCTGGGGGGGTGTGTGTGTGCGCTCCAGGACCGGTGGACGACGCCACGACCGAGGCTCAGTGGAAGCATCTCATATAGACCTTCTCACTCCCCCATGGCCAGGCACAGCTTCCCCCAGCCAGAGTGTCCACTTTGCCGCTCTTGTCTGTCTGCCGCCCAAAGGTGCAGGATGAGGAACCCACTGGTGGCCCTGCTGCTGCTGCTGGTCCCGGTGGCACAGACTGCCCCCAAGATTGGGGAGCACAGGTATGGTCAGGGGGCAGAGATATCAAGGGGTGCACAGGTGTGAAGGGGATTTATGAGTATTAGGGGCTGCACAGGTATTGGGCAGCACAGGTATGAGGGAGCACAAGTATAAGAGAACTTGGTCAGGTATGGGTGCTGCAGGTGTGGATGGGGTGCATAGGTATGGGAAAGAACAGGTGCAGATGAGCACTTGCGCATGAAGGAGGTGCACAGGTACTGACGAGGTACATGGGTGTAAGTGGGGTGGATGGGTGCAGGGGTGGGGGCACAAGTGTGGCTGAGGCACATAGCTGCAGGTGGGTGCAGGGGCCCAGGGCAGGTGGCATGGTCAAGGACAGGGTTTATGTGTCCAGACAAGGCACAAGGGTGCAGAGAGGGCTGTGGTGGCTGTGGGTGGAGGGAATGCTGTGCAGGGTGCTGTGGGGATGTCAAGCCAGGACGGAGTGGGGTGGGCAGCCTCCTCCTTGCTGCTCCTCACCTGGGAACACAAGTGACATCCCTCTCTCTCCTGGCCAGGCCTGAGGACCCCAAGGCCATGACACTGGATCATCATCCGGACCCACTGAGCCCGGAGCTGCCAACGCTGCTGTGAGTTCCTGCCCCTTGGGAAGCCCCACAACACTGGGCTGTGCTGCACACCATAGAGGGCAGTGAGTGGGGGCAGTGGGCACAGGTACTACCCAGGTAACTGTGGGGCAGGGTTGTGCTGGGGACAACTCTAGGGCAGAGCAGCCCTGAGAGAGGTCATGGGGCAGGCTCTGGGACAGAGGCAGTATGTGCCCACTGCCAGCTCTGCCCACTGATCCCCAGGCTGCTGCGGAATGTGGTGAGGAGCCTGGGGCTGCCGCCAGAGTGGGATGCAGAGGCCATGACACGGGAGCAGGGTAAGGTTACAGGGCTCTGGGGGTCCCATAGGTTCAGGAACATGGTCCCAGACCCATGGCATCCTGTGCCCCATAGTCCTGCTTTTCCTCTTTGTGCTGCATGACCATGACCGGAGCGGACACCTGGATGGGCTGGAGCTGCTGCAGCTGCTGGGGACAGTGCTGGCACAGCAGGATGGGGGGTGGCCAGACCTCAATATGGTAGGTCTCACGAAAATGGCTCCTGGCATCCCACAGAGCCCTTGGACTGGACTCTCACCTTGTCCCCATCCTGTCCCTTGCAGGTGGCTGTGCTGGTAGACAGAGCCCTGGAGAGGCAGGACCTGAGCAGGGATGGGCTGCTTGACCCACCTGAGCTGCTCTTCTTGCCCCACTGGGACTACAGACGCCCAGAGCAGCCCCACCTGCAGTGGCCTGGGGAGCTGCAAGCAGGGACTGGGGCTGCACCTAGGCTGAACACAGATATCCCTGGGGAAAACACAGAGGTGGGTGGTCCAGAACATGGCCAGGCAGAGGAGCAGGCAACTCCCCGTACTGAGGCCTCCAACATGGAAGCCATGGAGGTGGAAGAAGTCCACGAAGCTAAAGACCCTGACACACAAGCCATGGAGGCAGAGGAAGCCTCTGAGGCTGGAGCCTCTGAGAGGGAGGAAGCCCCAGTTTAGGACCTCGGGGAGCGGCATGCAGTGAAGAGCTGTAAGCATTGTGCTATCCCCTGCAGTGTCTATGGGGTACAGTGCTGTGACTGCTCCCTGCCCTACTTGGGACACAGAGGGATGGGGGTGCTCCCTGCACTCCTCTGTCCTGTGGCAGGGCTCCAGAGGACAGTGGGGCTGGGACTGTGTGGCAACTCTTGTAACGTGGCAGGACAGAGAAATATAAGTGCTATTGGTGGTGCTTGCTGGAGCCATGTTCAGTGCAGCTCCTGTCCAGGGCAAAGGGCTGGGCACAGGAGGCAATGGTGTGGCAGTGCAGGGCTTTATTGGCAGTGAGGCAGTGAGGGTGCAGCAGGGTGCAGCGTGTCCCAGGGATGGGGTCTCCTGGCATGGGCTGCCCAGCTCAGACAATGCTGTCAAAGCCCTGGATCCCACATTTTCTGCCTGCGATCTGGCAGCCGAAGGTGAGGGCATCCTGCAGGCTCTTTCCTGGAGAAGAGGCACCTTGTCAGCCCTGCCAGGCCATGCTGGGCTGTGCTGGGCCACACCATGGCCATGCTCACCTGCTGAAAGTGCGAAGATTGTGGCGGCATTGAAGGTGTCCCCAGCTCCCAGGGTGTCCACAAGAGTCTCTGGGGGGAATGCATCTGAGTGCACCAGCCGTCCATCAGGTCCCATAGCATCAGCCCCTTTCTCGGCCCAGGCACAGATCAGTGTGGCCCTGGGGGTATGTGAGGAGTGGGTACAGGGTTTGGTTGTGCCCTCCTGACCTGCAGCCCTCTTATGCTTCATCATACCCTGGCTGTGTGTGGCTGCGCAGCCCCTGCAGTGCCTCAGGGGCTGACTGGTACCCAAGGTGCTGGGCCAGGTCCTTGCTGATGAACACCTGCAGCAAAGGGGGTGAGATGACACGATACCTCCCTCCCCCACCCACAACACCCTTTAAGCACCCACTGCTGTGCCCCAACTACACACTCTCACATGACAACTACACTCCCTGCACCTTGACTGTGCCCCCCCCCAATACCTGAACTGAACCCGTGCTGTCTGCACTTGCTGACATCCTGGCACACTACTGCACCCCCTAGACCTGGCTGTTCTCAAATGCCATCTACACCTCCTTATCCCTGCACCCTCCAACCCCTGTATGCCCCCTAACACAACTGAACTTCCCCATCTCTCCGTCTCCTACGCTA
>VWYK01047115.1:0-10962 GCA_013399775.1 Semnornis frantzii | reverse complement strand
ATTATCTGCACTTTGACACAGCTGTGTCTTGTAGGACACAAGCTGACAAGTTTTAAGTGGACACATATTTTTAAAGTACTCCTGCAGAATTTCTTGTGAAGCTGTTGAGGGAGGCGTAGGTTTCTGTTGTGCATTTGCAAAAATAGTCAGTGGTACTAATGTGCTGTACTGTCTTAGTGGTTAAGTTAAACTTTTAGCTGTGAAATAAAAATATAAAAATCGAGTAACTGAATGCATCAACATTTCTCTTTGCTTCAGCAAAAGGATCCTGAATCTGGCTATGTCACTGTGATCACCACCAACTTTTGCATTATTTGGGAATTAGGATTTAGCAGTTCTTAAAGAAAGACCTATGTGAAAGGAGTTTTTCCACAATTTATCAGTTGAGCCATTGAGACTGTTGGAATGCGCTCTGTTAGGAGAAGAAGAATGAGGGAGACATTAATACCAGGGAAATAAATGAGTTTTTATATTCTAAAACAGTAACTCATGTTAGTTAGTATTACAGGATTACTGAGGCTGAGAGGGTATTCCTTGCCTTGTCTTCTTAGCTTTAACTTTCTATAGCAGAACAGTAAGAAATGTTCTTGTCAGAGCCATAATTGCTACTTTTCAGAAAAATGAAAACAAAAAACCTGGAGACTGATGTTTTGATTTTCTTTTGTGCATTGGCTGAAAAGAAACTTGGAGTCAATTTAAAATCTTGTAAAGAAGTCATGCTTTTAAAAAAGCAGAAAGGAGAATCTCATATGAATGAGCTAGAGCTACTTCTGCAAAGAGTTTGTTTGGTTTAGAAAAAAACCCAAACTTTGCTAAGAGTTATGAATTGGTTACCTACTTCATTTGAATATGTGCAGCTGAAGGGCAAAATTGTGGAGGAATGCAAGATGAAAACTACCCTTTTGTGCAAGTCAAAATTTTCTCTTAAACATGACAAAAATTTTGCCCAGTATTAAAACACTGTTTAAGTAAACCGAAATCTAAATACTATGGTTCAGTTAAAATGGTGAAAATTTATACACCTAATATGAACAATAACTATCTCAAATTTTACATCTCTTTTCCCAAGATAAAATCTGCATGCGAGGAAGGATAACCATACTGGTTAATTCATTGAAGACAGATTGTGCATCTTCAAATTATGCTTTTGAAGTGATGCTTGGCACAACAAGGAGTTCTGCATTCCTTGACATTCCATGATAATAAAAGAGCAGGTTATTCCATACTGAAACATTTCTTGACTGGACTAGCTTTGAAATCAACACAACACTTCAACTCCTTTTTCTTTGACCATATTTCTATAAATCTACATTAGTATCGTTATTGTGGAATATGTCAAAACTGAATTTATAGTACAAACTTACTTACATCTCATGTGCTTCTCTACTGTGAGGGCCAAATTCTGAAACTGCACTAGAAAAACATGAGTAGAGCTCAGTCCCTGCAGGCATGCAGTTATCTTTGGCTCCTAAGAATTTGATTGTCTCTTTCAGTCCTGTTAGTGGTGACCATTGACATGCTGATCACTTGGATGGTCTCAGCCTTTTCACCCGTAGCAATAACTACTGTTGAAATTCAGATTGCTTAAATGCATTTAATAGATCATAGAGATTTATTTACCTTCTCCCTCCGCTTTGAAGGCAAGTTTTAGACACAGTCCTTATAATGTGTAGCTTCCCAGAACTACTGTCTTGGAGTGGTTTGTTGACATGTCCAGCAGGAATTTTGACAGGTACTTTGGTTGTACATGTAGGCTTTGGTTTGGGGATCCGAGTTGGAACTGAATGGCGTAAGGCATCAGTAATCTTGAAATAAACCAAGAAAATAAGCATTAAAGAGAAGAAATGGATTGCATGTTTAGGCCATCAGCGTCTTTTCTGCTTTGTAAAACTTAGTGCATTGCCCTTAGTACTGTTTGTCTGAACTTCCTCTTTCTCCACTGTATTGAGAGCGTAACTTTGCATTTTTTCTACTTATTTAGTGAATTCTAAAGAATCTAAATGGATTGAAATCCTGAGTATAAAGAAGAGGGGCTTCCTGTCTGCCTTCTGACTAGGGCAGCAGTCCTAGGGGCTCACTGAGTGATGCAGTTCAAAGGCTGTGAAGTCTGTCACTTCAGAATGAATAATTACAGAACTTTGTAGTCCTGAGTAGTACCTACTGCCAAACCCAGGAAGACTTTCTTTGAAAGTGACCTCAGCATACACAAAATCCATTTATTTGCGAAGAACTAACTAGCAGAAAAAAAGAAAGAAAAAAAAAAAAAGAGAAAGTTAAGAAAACACTGTAAAGGGCTGAAGATCTGTGAACACAAGATTACTTGATAGGTATCATATGTGTAGCTAGGGTTGAGCATACCCTACCTATTAGAAAGGTACTTTCCATCACAAGCTTTTTTATACACCTTTGGTACCTGAGCAGCAGAGTAAAAGAAGTTCGCTGAGTTTTTTTTAAAAATCAAAATGTAAATGGTGTTGCAATGAGGGCGCTAGAAAACAGGTGAATTAAATTAGTAAGAGTGAATTAGATCAAAACCAGATTAGATCTTCTTAGTAGCAATAAAATTCTGTGTGGAATAAATATTAAAATCAGTAAGAATTCAAAAGCCTGTAATTTGGCTGTAGATAATCATATGTGACAGGAGTTCTGATAAAGATAAAACTGAGCCAACCAAGATCCTTGCACATACTCAGTGTGGAGGAGTTTGGTGAAAGTTTGCACATCACTGGCGTGCTTAATAGATTGTATGTAAGAAAAAAAAATAATCGTGGTCTAACTGAAGTTGAATTGAATTGAACAAAGAAATAGAAAGAATAATAACAGTCTCCCAGAACAATGTGATATTTTTCTAGAAGTTCTGAAGGACATGATTTTTAAAGTCACTGAACCCTTCTAGTGGTGTGCAATCTGCCAGGGAAATTACTTGTGACTTTGTGACACATTGCACCTAAGCGTGATGGTGCTTTTGGAGTGGCGCTTCACAAGACATTCACAAGTGTAAGTGCTGAACTGATCAAACTATGGAAGTGATAATAAGAGGGAGCCTATTCACCCACTTGCTTACTAATTTTGCAATGGGGAAACAATCCACCTTTCTCCTCAAGGATATTATCAGATTGTCTAATAATAAACTGGGCAGTGTCAGTAGATGTTCCCAGGGACTGTAACTGTTCAATTGTCAGTAGCATTGGTAGAATCATAAAATGGCTTGAGTTGGAAGGGACTCTAGTTTCAGCCCTGCTGCCATGGGCAGGGACATCTCCTGCAGCAAAGAGTGGGAAAGATGATTGGTTATGGAATGGCTTCTGCCTGAAGATTAACAATATGCTTAACATTTGTTTGGAAAATAGATTGTGGAGAGAAAGTAACAGAAGAAATCTTGTGTTAGAATGAATAGGGGAATTCTCTTTAATAAATGTTTGAGAGGCTGTCCTTTGAAGGTGGTTTAGTGGTAGTAATAAGAATTTTCCATCGTTCATCCTCCCATTGGTGAGGGAGTTTCTTCAGGTGGTAATATAGATTGGTTTGGAGAGAGTTTAGACTGATTCATGACATCCATCAAGGACTGCTAAACATAACTATATGATGCAGATTTCAGCTGAAGATAACTGGAAGTCGTAGACTGCTAGAGGCTGGGTTTATTACTCTGTTTGCCTGGTACTTCANCAGAGTGTGATAAGATCCTCCCTGAGTCTTCTCCAGGCTAAAACAACCTCAGTTCACTCAGCCTCTCCTCACAAGACTTTCCCTCCAGCCCTCTCACCACTCTTATTGCTCTCCTCTGGGCCTGCTCCAGTGCCTCAGTATCTTTCTTGCAATGAATGGCTCAGCACTGCACACAGTGCTCGAGGTGAGGCCTCACCAGTGCCAAGCACAGGGACAGAATTAATCCCTAGTCCTGCTGGCCACATTATTTCTGATACAAGCCAAGATACCATTGGCCTCTGTGCCACCTGGGCACACTGCTGGCTCATGCTCAGTCGGTTGTCAACCAGCACTCCCAGATCCCTCTCAGCCACTCTCTCCCCAGTCTGTATCACTGCATGGTGTTATTATGGCCAAAGCGTGGGACTCTGCACAACATGAGGGAAACCTCATGCTGTTGGCCTCAAGCCCATCCACCCAGCCTGTCCAGATCTCTCTGAAGTGTCTTCCTATCATCTAGGAGATCGACACTTCCCCCAACTTGGTGTCATCTGCAAATTTGCTAACAGTTGACTCAATCCTCTCATCCAAGTCATCACTAAAGATGTTGAATAGATGTCACCCAGTAGATCCCTGGGGGACACCAATGGTCACCGGATGCCAACTGGATGCGGCACCATTCACAACCATAGTCTGTACCTGGTCATCCATGTTTTAACCCAGCAAAAGGTGCACCTGTCCAAGCCATGAGCTACCAGGTTTTCCAGGAGGATACTGTGGGAGACTGTCGAAGACTTTACTGGAGTCTACATAGGCCGCAGCCCTGCCCTCATCTGCCAGGTGAGTCACCCGGTCATAGAATGAAATCAGATCAGACCTTCCTTTCCTAAACCTGTGGTGGTTGGGTCTGATGCCCTGATTGTCTTGTACATGCTGCTTGATAGCACTCAGGATGATCTGTTTTTTTTTTCGTAAGTACTTACTGATGGTCTCTACCTAAGAGATAAGATACATAGATACTATGAGATATGTAGATCTTGAATGTATATAATTCGTATTTTTATTTTCAGAATCGGAAAACTTCAAAGTTTGACTTTGAAAGCGAGTAAGGAAAAAAGATATGTTTTTCTTTACTCTCTGTTCCTTGAGGATTTTACCTCTAGGTGGCATCAAAGGTTTTTTTTTATGCTACATCCCAGTATTTTCACCAAAGCTACACTGAGACTTGTCAATTAAACACGCATTTTCATGGTAGTCTAGAATCATAGTATACAATGAAAACATAAACAAACAAACTCAATGACCAAGGAAGACCAACAACAAACCAAAAAGCATTTTTGAGCATTGGAGAAGAGGAGGCTGAGGGTGTTCTTATTAATGCTTACAAGTATCTGAGGGGTGGATGTCACCAAGATCAGACCAGGCTCTTCTCACTGGTTTCCAGTGACAGGACAAGAGGTAATGGGTATAAACTTGAACAAAGAAAGTTCCATCTAAGCATGAGAAGAAACTTCTTTACTGTGAGAGTGGCAAAGCACTGGAACAGGCTACCCAGAGAGGTGGTGATGTCTCCATCTCTGGAGACTTTTAGCGCCCTCCTGGATATTTTTGTATGCAATGTGCTTTAGGTGATCATCCTCTGGCAGGGTTTTGGACTCAGTGATCTTCAGAGATCCTTTGCAACTGCTACCATTCTGTGATTCTGTAATTTTGCTTCAATTACAAAAGGCACCATGTTAAGGAAGATGTTGATGTTGGAGGGGAGGATTGTGCTACTGTTGAATGGCCTCCCTTGCATACTGAGTTGGAACAGTTTGCCTTCTGACTATATTTTAGGCATGTTAGATGAGACATAGTGTTGAGAATAAAACATTTGGATGCATTATTACATAATCAGCAGCATTGCTGTCTGATGTAAGAGATGATAAATTTAACAGTTGAACTTGATGATCTCAAAGGTCTCTTCCAACCTCAAAACAGTTTTCTGATTCTATGATACAAAATGTACCTCTCTTTCTTAACTATGAGTTGAATTAGATTAACCATTGTTTGCAAAGCACATTGAGATGAATAGATGAAGTATTTATGTAAAGTCTTGCATGCTAAACTGTGTTTGTATTTCTGAGAGAGAGTTGTGCTTGGGTTGTTGTGGTTTTTGGCGTTTTTTTTGAGAATTGTTCCAGTTAAG
This sequence comes from Semnornis frantzii, assembly GCA_013399775.1. Classification (NCBI taxonomy): domain Eukaryota; kingdom Metazoa; phylum Chordata; class Aves; order Piciformes; family Ramphastidae; genus Semnornis; species Semnornis frantzii. The sequence continues at coordinate 5,129 of VWYK01047115.1, read as the reverse complement.
AGATTTCACAGGGTACAAAGTGATTGGAGAGTTCTACTTGTAGCTCATTAACAGTGTTAGTACTTCAGGAAGGTATTTATAGGCCCTTATTTTTACAGGTTTTGTGAACCTAATTGGTATTCAGGCTCTTACTATAATCTATGGAAATTTAGGTGTGAAAATACCCCTGTGCTCTGACTTAAAGGTTTTGCCTGTAATTCCAGCTGATGAAAACCACCATTTACAGCACAGTCTTCTGAACTGTCAGAATAAAAAATAAAATTGTGATGACTCAAAATGATGCTGTTTTGCAGTTTTAAATCACAGTACTGAGTTCATCTAAATTACCTATTAATACTGAGACTTGCATTGTAACTGATGACTTTGTCAAGGTTTGACCTACTTAGAGTGTCAAGAGTGCTCTCTTTTTTGTGCATTTGTTTGCTGATAGCTGCAGTAACTGAACAGATCCACCTACCAGCATAGGCTGAAAATCAAAGGTAACAACTGTATCATAGGACTTCCTATGCAAATAAACTATATAATATAAACTATATTAATTTTTTTGTGACAGGACAACTAAACTTGCACTTTTGTGACTGCACCTAACCATATATGGGTACAAGTTACTCCTGGGGACATTCTGATTGGACTCCAGAAGAAAACTTTTCCCCCTGAGAACAGTTAGACATTAGAGTTGTCTCCCAAGGGAAGCAGTGGATTTCCCTACATTGGTCAGTTTTAAAATTCAACTTGACAGGATGCTGGGCCATCTTATTGCAACTGCACTGTTACCTGAGAAGGTTTGACCATGTGATTCTTGGAGTCTGTTCCAACCTGGCATTCTGAGATTCTGTGTATAACTGTAACTTATGTTGTAGGCATGGATTTAACAAACTGCTTATCTGTTTCTCTTCCTTATTCAGCACTTAAAAACGGATCTATTTTTCATCATTTCCACTATAAACTCTAGAGGAAAAACTGAATTAAATTTAAGGATAACTCAACTTTTGGAGTTTAATTATATGTGTAGCTATAACAGGGATCAAACTTTTAGGTTTTAAAACATGGTACTTGACAAAATACGAAGCTCAGATATGAATTGTAAAAGAGCACATTTTTGATTAGTTGACTAGATAAGTGCTTAAGCTGCTGTGAGATGTATCTGTAAAGAGGGAATCACATTACATGGAAATTGTCCAGAAAGCATTTGCAAGTAACTGTACATCAAGTTGGTGGAACACTAGAATGGATTGCCCAGGGAGGTAGTGGAGGCCCCATCCTTGGAGACATTCAGAATCAGGCTTGTAGGGCTGTGAGCTACTTAGTCTAGTTGGAAGGATGTCCCATTCATTCGTGTTCTGAATTTGCTGTCTCTGTGTTCATCGTTGCGATTTATCTACAGAATCATAGAACTGTTTTGATTGGAGAAGACCTTTAAGATTAAGTACATCCATTATCTAACATTACCAAGGCTGGTGCTAAACCATTTGCCTCAGCACCGCATCTGTGCCTCTTTGAAACATCTCCAGGGATAGTGGATGTCACAACCACCTTCCTGGGCACAGCTGTTTAAGAACCCTTTCAGTGTAGAAATTTCTTCTAATATCCCATGTGAACCTCCCCTGCTGCAATTTGAGGCCATTTTCTGTTGTCTTGTCCCTTGTTACTAGGGCGAAGGACTCATTGCCCACCTCACTGCAACCTCCTTTCAGGTAGCTGTAGAGAGCAATACGATCTGTCTTGAGTTCCTATCTGTAGGCCACTTTTTATATTTATGAAGTGGACAGAAGCGGAAATAAGTTTATCCTTGAAAAACCAAGTCCTCCATGTTCCAGAGAGCCCTTGTAAATCCTCATCAGTGCTCTCAAAACATGCCTAGAAATGACATGTTATCCAGAAGCTCCCTGAGTAGTTGTGTGGTTTGCCTTTACTGAATGTTTCTAAACAACGTTAGATACTTGCTTATCAATAAATAAGTACTGCGACAAGGGCAACCAACCCAAAAGACATTAAACTAGCTACATTTTTGAAATGAGAAGATTATGTGATTCGTCTGTCTGTAAATATAACAGCATTGTATTTGTTCAAGATTTCGGACTCAGAAAATACTTTTTTTTTTTTTTTGTCCATGGTGTCTGCAGTTTTAGAAATAAGCAGATAAAATTTGTTTTCAAGGTAAGCAGTGATCTAAGAATTAGGAAAGCTGCAGTTTCATAAAGATCTTTTGACTTCCTCATCTTTAACTTTTGAGGTAAACATCAATCATCTGTAATAGGAATTGGCAAGAGAAACTATGCTAGAATGAAAATTCACAGGTAGTGGCTGTATTTGTTATTTTATAGTGAATGACAACAGGTACTTCAGGGACCAGGACAAATACTCCAGGGGTGTATAATTGTGGAGTTTTCATAACTAACCATGAAAAAGACCTCCCTTAATTTTAGGAAGCCAGCTGTGAAAGCATGCTCTGAAATATCAGGATACATACTCTGTATACAATTTGGGTTGTCAAGGGAGGTGATTCTCCCCCTTTACTCTGCTCTCGTGAGATCCCACCTGGAATACTGTGTACAGTTTATGGAGCCCCCAACACAAGAAGAACATTGAACTGTTGGAGTAAGTCCAGAGGAGGGCCACAAAGATGATCAGAGTGCTGCAGCAGCTCTGCTATGATGACAGGCTATGAGAGTTTGGGCTCTTCAACCTGGAGAAAAGAAGGCTTCAAGGAGACCTTATAGTAGTCTTCCAGTATCTGAAGGGGGCCTACAGGAAGGCTGGGGAGGGACTATTTACAAGGTCTTGTAATGACAGGATGAGGAGTAATGGGTTTAAACTGGCAGAGGGGAGATTTAAACTAGGTGTTAGGAAGAAGTTCTTTCTAGTGAGGGTGGTGAAACACTGGAACAGGTTGCCCAGGGAGGTTGTGGCTGCTCCCTCCTTGGAGGTGTTCAAGGCCAGGTTGGATGAGGCCTTGAGTAACCCGTTCTAGTGGGAGGTGTCTCTGCCTATGGCAGGGGGTTGGAACTGGATGATCTTTGAGGTCCCTTCCAACCTAAACCATTCTATGATTCTGTTTTTCCCACTATCTGCAATTTTACATGGGCCACCAGGTTTACCATGATACAATGGGGAGTGGAATAAGGCAGGGCCAAGGAGAGAAAATAGGTCTATTTCCCTGCAACTCTGCTGTTTAAGTAGTTATTTTTCCTTTGGTACCAATATTGATTATTTATTTATTAGTTATTAGTTTTTATTTATTTTTCCTGGAAGCATGGTGTATGCTTTGTTTCCTGTTTAAGCTCTATGCATTTAAATAGGTAGGAATATATTGTACTTCTGCTGTAAGTTTTCTTAATTGCCTTTCTACAGTCATCATAGAACTTGATCTAGGAGAAATAACTTTATATAAAGGTTCTTTTTCACTGCTTAAGTTTTTAGTTTAAGAAGTTTGAGCAACAGAGAGTATAATTTTTGACATTAATGCAAGTGGCCGGGATGATCCTGGCCAGGAGTCCACGTGTCTTTGTGAGCAGAAGCATGCCTGTTGCCAGACTCGTTTATGGATGATTGAATGCAGTCAGAGCATAAGCAAGTGAGTATGACTTAAATTTGACTGATAAACCTGAATATTCTCTGTGGTCTCCAAACAAGACAGGTTTTACTGAAATTTCTGGTTAGACCTTCTCAACTTAACAAGGCATTCCAACACTTCCTTTTCTTTAATTAGGACCTGGCATCTGTCTTCAAGGAATCCAGAGAAAGAGTTGTCTGCTGCTCTGTATTTCTTTCTATGTAACATCTTTGTGTGCATATGAAGATGTGTAATCAGGACAAGTATGAATAATGCTAATACTTAGCAACATTGGTAAATCCGTAGCCACAATATTTGTCTGACGTGGAGCTCTGCATTGTCACACCATTATAAACAGCTCTGCAAAGGGAAAATGATTGATAATCTGCACAACTGTGGTACTTAAAATCAGAGAGCAATTGAGTTTGTTTCTTCTGGAGAAAACTGAGTAAAGACATGCTAATTGTCTTCTAAAATGTGAAAATCTGTTGCATATCAATGAGTTTTTGAAGTCCATTGGAGAGATAAGAAAGCAAATACTGGATTACAATTTTGTAGTTCAGAAATTAAAAAGATTCTTAATAACAAGTGTGTTTCATCCCTTTTACAGATTCCTGGGGTAACTGAAATTGTCATTGGACAAGTTTTTTGAAACAGCATGAGCTAGGCATTTGTTTGGATGGGTTGCAATAAGGTATTAGGCTGGAAAATGTTCTGAGATCCCCTTCTAAGCTCTGTGTGGTGCAATTCGTACTCCTCTGCTGATATTTGGCCTACTACAATGTTCTTGATTTCATAAATCATAGAATGGCTTAGGTTGGAAGGGACCTTAAAGATTATGAAGTTCTAGCCCCCTACCATGGACAAGGACACCTTCCACTAGACCAGGTTGCTCTAGGCCCTGTCCAACCTGGCCTTGAACACTTTTTGGAAGGGGCATCCCCGACTACCCATAGCAACCTGTTCTAGTCTCCCACACCCTCACTTGCAAAGAATTTCTTCTTAATATCCATTTTTTTCCAACTTAAGGCTGTTCCCCCTCATCCTAGCACTATAAACCCTTGTGAAGGGGGTTTTAATTGATGGAAAAAACTTTATATTAGTATTAGAAATATTTTCCATTAGTACATGACAAGATTTACACTCATGTACCCAAATATGTCGCTGTGGCCCTTGTTTATTGAGCACTTACAGAAATCCATTTTCTGATGATGAGGAAAAGAAGCATAGTTGGACAGAATTGGGAGGCAGAAGTTGTGTTCATGATTACTGACAGTGTGTTATATGCCGTGCCTTGCTTGGGATATGTCTTTGCTGAGAAATGGGATAATTTTTAAAATATAAGATAAAGACTCATTTTTAATAGGTAGTTGACAGGATGCCGAGAAAGGTAAGGTTATGTTATGGGTCAACTCCCCTAGAACAAGGGTTTACCTAGGACTGGTTACCTGGGTGAAGGGAAGGCTGGAGGATGCCCTCATCAACAGTATGCAACTTCCTCATGGAAGGCATTGGAGGAGGAGGTGCTTAGTTCCTGTATCTGGTAACCAGAGATAAGACACAAGGAAATGTAATG